>JAVHNF010017324.1:0-11459 GCA_034783455.1 Micropsitta finschii | reverse complement strand
CAACTCATCCATAATACAGTATCTTTTTCTTTCTTTCCAGATATAGTAAGGAGCATTCCACCTTACGTTCTTGTCAGTGGGCAGGAAAAAAAAGAGGTTTCTATAGCAGAAGAACAGCATTCGTGTCAAAAAGGACAGTTAGACATTTAAAATGAACTGATTTGTCAACATAACAAGATATGTCACAGTTTAAATTCTTGTAGCAGGCAAAAATCATATTTGCATAAGCTAGTGGCTTCAAAAAGATTCTCTTCAGAAATCTTAAGAGAACATTTTGTGAGATTTTAGATGAAGTTTTCAGTCCAGCTCCCTGAGCACCTCACCTCATGCTTGTATTGATAGTAGTCCTGGAGAACACAGAAACTTGCAGCTATGGATGGGAAATCTGAAGGAGAGCAAGGTGTGTTCATGGCATGTGAGCATAGGCCACTGTAACTGTCATGAAATAGATTGCCTATACTTCAGTTATCCATGAGAATGGACTGATGGAGAAACAATACAGACCTTGCTGTGTTGCAGATTTTAGTTTTTTTAATAAGAGCCCTTCAAAAACCTAAGACTCAATCTTCTTAATAGAGAGGGTTGAGATACTGGTCTTAGTTTAATCCAGACTCAGTTCATTCAGCCAAATTCCAGCTGTCCCAGCAGTGGCAGGAAAGGCTCTTAAGCACCTTTTTTTCTGCATTTGCACCCATTTGCTCACTTTTGTATACAGTTTAAAGTAGCTAAATATGAATTTCAAAATGCTGTTACTTCTGCATGCAACATCATCAATGCAGAGGTAAGTCTGGAGACTTCTTGGTTTTACATGTTAAATCATTTTTCTGGCACTGTGATCCTGATGCTCACTCAAGTCAGAGAGAGTTAATGAAGAGTGATGTGTAATCCTGTTAAGTAATTCTGTATGAAATTGATTGTGCTCAGAAAATCCTAGCCTCACTTTGTATTGAATGTGGTGAACAAATAGTTTATTCTTTATATTTGACTTTTTGGGGACTACTGATATAGACAGGAATGAAATTGAAGGAAACTGTGAGAAGTTAGCACTAAGAATTGAGCCCTATTTCTTTGTTATCTGTTTTTTCAACTTAACTGTACATTTGCAGAATCCTTGATTATGGCTTCTCACATGAAGGTGATTTTACCTTTTTTTTCTATATTACGTATAACTGGAAAGTTTTAGGACAGTGTGGATCATCTGGATTCTTTAGATAAGCAGCCATGAAAAACAGAAAAACAACTGTCAACTGTCTACTGACAAAGCTGGAATAAACTTCTCTTCTAAGATATACAAATAGTTGTCCTGATTCAATGAGAGGTTTCATCCAGCTCAGTGTTACAGGAGCCAGTAGCCAACATTCAAGCAGATATCTATAGCGTAATGCCAGTAGTGGATTCCATTTGTGCTCTTTACCTTTTACATCAAACCTATGATTTTAATTCTTGGAGTAAATGGTAGAAATTATGAAATAATTCATTGACATTTTTTTTCTGTTTCTACTTTTTGTATCCAATGAATTAAATTATATTCATTTTGTTTTATTAATATGTATATGTACAAAAATTTATTTCAAATAATATTTGAGACACTTGGCTAAGAAAAAATGCTATATATCCTGGTCCATAAAAGTATAATGTATGGGGTATGGATTCAGTAGACTCTGGTGTACATATGATGTGACTGCAGCAGTACCACTCCTCCATTTAAGATTTAACTCATTAGAATATTACAAAGGTCAGAACTTGCACACATAATCTTTGTTTCTGATGCTTCAAATTACTTTAACTGCTGAATCAGAACAAATATGAAGATTAGATCTAATTTATTATAAAGGAGTTGTCTTTATGAAAAAGAAAACCCAAACCCACAATTAAAACCCTGAAACACTACCTAGCCCCCCCATAAAAAGAGCAAACCCAAAAAATAAACAAGACTGAAATTCTCAAAAGCAAATTATTTTTTTCTGTCTGTAAAAGCATTTTATGAAATATTAATTTCAGTCTGTCAAATACTCTGTTCCTTAAAAATAAATAACAATTAAAAAAATTATCACTTACTTTCTTGTATCAGTGTTTTGGTATTTGCCACAGTAACGACAAAAATCATGTCATGTAACTCACCTGTGAAAATTTACATGAAAACAGCATTTATCAAACACAAGACTTTCACCAATCTAAGGCATGTTTTACCAATGCAAGTGTAAACATCTCCAAATCTGACATATTTGACACACGGATTTGATTTCTGTGTGTATAACAGACACATAGGCTACTCAGATGTTGATATTGGCAGCATGGTAAGTTTTATCATAAATTTATGACAAACTCTATTAAACTTTATTTCTGTTTCCCCAAAATGCCTTCTCTTTGGATATGCACATCACACAGGTAAAAGTACCCAATGAAATTAGGATGACTACATGTAGAAAATAAAAAGTATTAAACTGATGAGCAAATTAATTTAATCACTAAGAACTTGAAATGGTTATGTGAAATGCATTTGCATAAACATCCTGGTTATATTGAGCTAATTTTTATATAGAGCAATAAAGAAAAACTATATGTATTGATGCATTATAAGCTTAGGATATGATAATGCTGTGTTCCCTCCCTAAACAACTTCTTCCTTTCTTGTGTCAGCACCAGAGCACATCTCACCCCTCGATGAGTGAGTTTAGCTCACTGTGCCAGTAGGAAGACACTCACTTGTTTTGTTGCTAGATTAATTCTCTTCTTTCTTGTGATGAGCTTCACAAATGGGTCAAATAAACTGTTCAGTTTACATATAGGAAAGATTTAGGACTGTATAATTAGAGATGAAGCTATAAGAGCAGGAAGAGAACAGACTGCTAAGAAGTCTCAGCTTAAACCAGTGTAAAACCCAGAATGAGAAGGCATGAGAAATCAAGGATAGGGAGGGTTACACTGGGTTCTCAGAACTGTACTTGCATCCCAGTCAGCTGCATTTATATTAATACATTGAAGGTAATTTCATGAATGAGTGCATATTCACTGTCTTCTGAACACAAGATTTGACCTGTAATTGATGCAAAGTAACATACCTGTGCTACCTTCAGTAAATGCATATTACTTTAGGTCAGCTGCAACCCTCCTCTGTGTGATTAGCACAAGGAGTCTGACTTGAGAGATTGAAATATACAGTGAAAAAGCAAAAAAGGTTAGGCTGGGACTGATTCAAATAAAAATGAGAATTAATTAAATTATTTAAAGAAAGAGTTTGTTAAAAGGCCCTGTAGATCTGCTATCTGAGTAAAGCGTCTGTGATTCTGGACTATAAGAAAAGCAACTGCTCATAGCTTCAGTATCCTGATTTTTGGTACACTTTTAATTAGAGGAATCCTCTGGTCTCTTAGAACAATACCAAGATTTTGCAGACCTGCGACACCGAAACATCTCTTTTCTTTAGACATCTGGGAATCAGATTTACTGATGCCTGAACTAAACTTGGGCCTGACGATTTATAATACAGACATGGCTGTTTTAAGAGCTTTTCCCTGTTTCTAACAATGGTAAAGTTGAAAAATAAACCACTAAATTCTGACTTTTTTTTTTTCTGTTGCTTCCAGAATGCACCAGAGTTTGATGTGCTCAGCTGCCTTTTCTGCAGGCAGCTTATCAATGGTTTGCCCAATTTACAATTGACAGCCAATACACATGAAACCTGAAAAATGAGCAGGACCCTCGCATTTCCATTGGTTATGTTAGAAACCTTGGCATCTAACTGACTATGTCCTTCTCTACACTGGAATTTCCAAGTAATTTAATAAAATGACTGTTCAATTCTTTGCATTTCAGGCCATAAAATAAAAGATAATAAAATGTCTCAATGGCTCTGTTTTCAGTGAAAAGAAGGATTAGTAAGGACACTAACAAACCCAGGATACTTTGTCTTCTGAAGGAGCACTATCCTGGGTCTGTAACACCTGGAGCATCTTTAAGATGTATAGCTTTGTTGTCGGACAAAATATGTTCAGGGCTACATGTAGCAAGGGCTAAGTGATGAGGGGAAATAAGGCATTAAACAAAGAGGAAATATGCTTGAACCACCTGTTGACAGCTACCCGGCAAGAGATCCAGGGGAGAGGAAAGATCACAAAAAAACCTGGGAAATCCAGCTGACTACTCACTGGTGGCAGGAAAAGTTTTGCAAGGCTTGAATCTAAAAACTGTCACCATGATTTTAGAATTTATATTCTCATGTGTGTTTTCTTTTTTTAATCAGGAACATGTATTTCACATAACAGATTGCATTTCAAAATAGCTCTCAAAGGAATACAGAACTGATGAGCATTCATTAGTTAGCAGCAAGTTATTTTTAAAGTGACTAGCATAAGGGCAGGTGAATGAATCTCACAGAAACTAATCTATAACAATGATCTAAAATGAGATTAAATGTTTATCATCCACCGTGCTATTGAAACACTGCATAGTTTCTGGGTTTATTCACTAATAAATAAGTTCAGTGAATTGTAAATTAACATTTCATATTACTCCTGGAAGACGGTAGATCCCGTATCATGCAGCAACAGAGATTCCTATTCATTATCTCTCCTTATTGTTTTGATTTTGAAGTAAAGAATCCCCTATAAAAGGGCTACCATACATAAAGGAATAAACCAAAAAAGGAATGCTTCTCTAACAAGAGATGCAGGCTCTAGTGGAATCAATAAACTCAGCCTTTGGGGTTTTTTTATGAGTCACCTTACTGAATGACAGAGTGGTATTGTTTTGTTTAAAGGTTTTCATGACTCCTGAACTATAGCTGTGTGTTCTAATATAAGCTAGACTCTTTTATATTTTAATCTCATTAGTCAAAGCAGACCTATAGCTGGACAACTTTGCTAGTAAAACTTTACAAGAATGTGCTAATATGAAAGCAAAACCAGTAACTACACATAAATGTGAATGTACACATACAAATACATATATCTGTGTATATAGGAAAAGTTACAGGAAGACTTTCTGAAAGATATCTTATATTTATATGCCACTCTTAAAAAAACTATGCCATAAAAATTTGTCACATAGATTTGGCTTAAGTTCTGCATTCTTTCTTTGCATCTGCCACACAACAAACATTTTTTTCATAAATCAATTATGATGGGAAAGTTGAAGATTTAATTGCTGATGACCTCTTGGCCAAATGTTTCAGAAAGGAGTAGTAACATTAATTGGATGTTCCAACTAAAGCAAACTTCAAAAACTTCAGTATCTGAATAGTTAAGACCTGATGTTTAACAAACCTGGCTTAGTTTTCAGAGTTCTCACTCTAAAAGGTGTGAGGAGCAGGGCAATTTACACCTCAAAATTCTACTGGTCCTGTAACTTTATCACTTGCTGTATTTCTTTTACACTGTTTCTAACATTTCTTCTGTCCAAGAGAACTGTAAACTTAACTTTTAAAATTAGCTACTAAGGCAATATCCTACTGCAAAGGGTAGATCCCAGAATAATTTTCACAGCAGTGGGATCCTGATTGTTCTCTGTGAATTATTCACTGTTCAAACAGCATGTGGTCAGATACTCTGTTTATTCTTTGGTCTCAGTCTCTCCAGCTACTATCATTAATCACCCTTTCTGCTTCTTGCATAATATTCTCCCATTTCTTCATCACTTTTAAAACCAAGTAAAAATAGCTCTTTAAAAATTCTATGAGGATCTTAAGTGAATGTTAAAAGCCTTCCTGAAGTCAAGGTAGACAATATCCACTGCTCTCCCCTCATCTACCAGGCCAGCCATTTCATCACAGAAGGTTATCAGACTGGTCAGACACTCCTTGCCCTTTGGGAACCTGTTCTGACTACTCCCAGTCACTCTCTTGTCCTTAGTGTACCCATCAAAAGTTTCCAGTTTTTCCATCACATTTGCAGAGATTGAGGCAAGGCTGACTGGCCTTTTTGAAGATAGGAGTGACATTCTCATTCTTCCAGTTTTTAGGCACCTCTTCCTCCAATCACCTTGTTTCTTCAAAGATTATCAAAAGTAGCCTCAGAATTACATCAGCCAGCTCGCTCAGCACTTATGGGTGTATCCCATGAGGGCCCATGGACTTACGTATGACAAGGTTGCTTAAATATTCCCTGACCTGGTTTTCTTGCAACAATATGTCTTCCTTGCTTCAGATTTTCTCCCTGGCTTCCGCATCCTTGGATTACTAGTAGAGGTGAAAAAGGCCTTCAGTATCTCAGCCTTTTTGATTTCTTCTGTCAGCAAGGCCCCTACACCATTCAGCAGCTGGAAAACATTTTCCCTAATCTTCCTATAGCCACTGATATACTTAAAGAAGCTGATCTTGTTGCCTTTGACATCCCTCACCAGATTAAATTTCAATTTGGCTTTGGCTTTCCTAACCACATCTGTGAACTCTCCAAAAAAAGTCATCTTGTTGGCTCCTCTGTCTCCTAGGTAAGGAAATTATAATTTATTCTCTCCAGGAATCTCCTGTATTTCTTATGTGCTTCTATGCTGTTCCACTGGCAAATATTGAGGTGGCTGAGGTCCCTTATGAGAACTGGAGCCTATAAACAGGAGGCAGTTTCTACTTTTCTACAGAAAATCTCATCCACTTTCTCATCAAATGAGCTGCAACACACACCCACCACACTATCACCCACACTGGTCTTTTTTTTAATCCATCCCCAGGTAGAGCTCTATGCACTCTGGCTGTTTTGTCACATAAAGGGCAACTTCACTTCCTCACCTTCCCTGCTTATCTTTCCCAAAGAGCCTGTATTGCATACTGTCACTGCAGCTCTCCAAACTGGGATGCAAACCATCCTGCTCTGTCTCTGTGATCCCTACAAGACTGTAGCCCTGGAACTGTACAGAGATCTGTAATAACTCATGTTCATTCCCCACACTGTGTGCATTAGTGTACAGGCGCTTCAGTGAGGCACTCCAGCATGCTAGTTTCCCAGAAATTATCTGTGTGTTTTTTTATAATGGTGCCTAGTAGGCACTTTATTGCTTACTTGTAAAAGCTTGAGGTGACCCTGATTAAGCTCTGTTTTATTGATTTTGTGTTTCCTTTTGTTTTCATCACTCCAGAACCTTTCCTCATCAACCCTATCCACCACTTCCTCACAGGGCTGCTGGTAACTCTCTCCCTCTCCTGTCATTCCTATCTCCATGAAAGGCTCACGTGACATTACCAGATACTAAGAAAGCTTTGGTAATTCTCTCTGAGAAGATATCTAGAGGATAGATGAATCAGACCTCAAGTACTGGAATTTAAGGTATATACCTTCATAAATGGGCTTCTTACAAAGTTTCAGATTCTCCTTCAGCTCAGTAACCTTTGTCTGGTTGCTCATGATGGATGCTGTACTGGTATGTTTCCAGAGTCTAATCTTTCATTTATCTGAAATTAATGTAAGTTTTCTTATGAAATGCAATAAGTGTAAGATTTATCCCCAAATACCCTAGTTATTCTTGCTTCTATGCAAGCATTTGCATAGAAATTGATAACAAAAGACAGCACATATAGACTGTTAGCTAATAAATTCCTCTGGTTTTATGCATACTACTTCTATATCCACAAGAAAAAGACTTTAGCCTACCTTATGATGTGCATATATTCACACTTCAACTTCAGTTGCCATGCTCACTCACTTATTTTTTATTAAGTGTTTATATTCCATTTACTACAAAAAGAAAACTGTATTGGAAAGCAATTGCCAGCCAGAGAGTTGTCTCTAAGTAACAGGGTGGTAGGTCATTGTCAGTTTTCCCAATTCAATAAAATCTTAATCAGCTACATTTCACTTTCCATTTTAAATATATGAAACATGAAACAGAGAAATCAATTTATTGAGAAGAAAGAAACAAATATTTTTGTAATGCTGCTCCATTTGAAATTACTTTCTTTGTTTACTTGTAAATGCAAATTTATTGGAAAAACAATTTTATAGAGGATCTTGATTCAGTCTTCTCTGTAGGTTTATGAATGAACCTCTAGAATACAAGCCAGATATAATAGCAGCTTTATTCTTCAAAAGACGGCAAGGAACACACTTAAGCAACGTATTTATATTCCAGCCATATTCCATTCCAATCAGTTGTGATGGATAGAATTTTAATCTATTTTTTGCCAGTGGAGTCTGCTTTTGCAAATAGAAAATTTTAAATGTCACAAAATAGACAGCCTTGGTTGTTGTTTTTTTTTGTTGTTGTTGTTTGGGTTTTTTTTTAAGGAATTTAGGATTTGACTTTTCAAGGAAATTAAATGGAATAAAATATTCTTGGAAATTAAATTAAACCTTTCTGCACACACACACACAGAGGCTTCTAAACAGAGGAGTATAATTAAGACACAGTACCCTTAAATGACAATTTCTAACTAAAAGTATTCATGTGGTTGGAAGTGATAGTGTTAACCTAACTAACATACAGAGTGTATTATCATGCCCTTCACTGCTTCCCATTAATGTTTCATATCATCTCCACTGCAGACTAGCCCCAAGCTGGCCAGTTTTCTTTTTATATGAGAAAACAAACAGAAAATATGCAATAAAACCTGTTATGTTTAATTCAGTGCTGTGGTAAATTGGTCTAAAGCACAAGAAATCAATAGTAGAATGATTTTTAGATGTATTTTAGGACATGAGGTACAGAACTTTTGGGAAACTCAAGTTAATTTGATATAATATCAGAACACCAGAGGGAAAAAATGCCATTTTGTAAGTCAAGGAAGAAGCAGCTTTTTCCAAACAACAATGGAGCTTTTTGTAGTTTAATAATCTTTATGGGCTGTTGCAAATCAGTTCTCTAAATGCACTGGTTTTCAAATGCTTCCTGTAGGCAGCTTTAATCAGAAAGATATTTTCATACAATTTTTCAAAATATTTACTTTATGTAAATTTAATATAAATGTAAAACAGTTAAAGTGTCTGTTTCAAAATCAAACTGAAACTTATATGAGTTTTTCTCTTCTCCTAAGAAATTACTGGAAGAGTTTTTTAAGATATAAGACTAAAAAATGGAGTATTTTATTATAAAAGTTACTTTAGCAAAAATAATTTCTTGATGCTCTAAAATGCATGCTATTTGTTCTTAAAAAAATAGTAAATAGTGTGAAAAAGTATATATAAAACTTAATTTTAAGAAGCTAATATATTCTTACAGAATATCACAGATTTATAGAAACCTTTCAATACCAATAAAATACAAAATTCAAACAAAAATTGGAATATAGAAACAAATACTAAAATGAGTGATAACTAAACAGTTATCCATCAGTCCATGTTAAAATTTGTTGATTTTTTTTTTTGACATATCAATACTCTATGAAAAAGAACAGAAGATAATTAGGTACATGAAATTCTTATTAGTATATTTATATTTATACCAATATCTGAATACAAGTTCAATCTTATTACGTGTTTTATATGCTTTAGGGCAAGAGTCAGCATTTTAAGGCATCTTTTACCCCATTTTGTTAGCCTGTATTTCAAAGCAAGTAGATGAATCAGAAACTTTCACACGCACACAAAAAAACCCAACCCAAACAAGACATTCCTTCTGTGAAAAGACAAGGAAAATGTTCTCAAATATCTGTCTCAAAAAATTAAGAATATTCCTACTTTTAATTCAGACATAGACTAAGTTTAATCAAACCTAGCTAGCTCATCTCTCTAAAGCTTCCAATGATTATGATGCTTTCTGTAACAGTTAATTTACCTGTAAGACAATTTTAATTTCACAGGGACCTGTGTTACTGCAACTAGGCTGCTCCTAATATTCAAGTATTGTTACCCTGCAATGTGCTCTGTGGGATGCATATATTTTGCAGTACTGCATATTTTTTATGCCTTTAACTAAAGCTCTGCTCTAGAAGGGCAGCTAAACCTCTACTTGTAGAAGACAAAACTCCCATAAATCGGGATTTCATCCTTCAAATATTGCTCAAATGGGGAACAAGGCATGGAACTACTTTGGATAGCAAATCTTTAACTAAGTAATCTGTACATGTCCATATGCAGCAGGTCTCTTTCTGAAAAAACAAAGCTTCATTTTATCAGTGTTCCAATCAAGACTATCTGATTTTAGCACTCCTAAAAGAGAGAAATATGTTTCTGTGTAACAATTTTATATATGTCAAAGCCCTAGAGAAGGAACAGTATCACACCTGCACTTTACATGTTTCATAAAACTTTGTATAAGTTAGTCACGTATCTTTTCATTTCCTTTAACAGTCCAGAGCTGCCAGTGAAGTTGGATGTGAAATCCTCAACCTTCATTTGCACTTTTCCACTATTTCTTTCTTCTCTTCATAGCTTATTAGTTTCAGGTTGTCCACAGACATGAGAACACCACTGATGGGCACCAAAAGTGGACTGAAATTCACCAGACTCTATTTCTTAAACATGTGCAAATGTTGGTGATTAAAAGACCGGGTGTTCAAATAATAAAAACCCATTCTCATTACAATATTTCAAAAGTAATACAGTAGATAACTAGTTTTGAAGAAAGCTAAGGAAAAATATTAATAACCATTTTGCCTTTTAATTTTTTAAAATACAAAAAAATAAACTCCAAGTAGCAATACTTTTTTTTTGTAGCTTTGTGGAAATTATAGATACTAACTTTGCTCCATAAGGCAATAATTTTGCAAACAAATCTATTTTTATAGTTAAAAGTATATTTATATTTAATATATTTTTCCTAAATTTTTCTTTACTTATTGACAGCCCAATAACCTTAGTTACTTCGTTTCCCTTCCAATATTTTGGGCAGTTTTTTTCTCAATTGGAATTTCTAATTCAAAAAATTAAACACAGTTAAGATATTCTTCAACTGTGTCATCATTTGATCAAATTAGACACATGTAGCTCTAGTATTTTCTCACTGGAAATGAGGAAACCCCTTAGTCATATTTGTTTTCCTCTGAAATTCTACCAATGACTTCAAATCCATCTTGTACTAAAATGCCAAGAACAGAATGCAGCATTTTCCAAGCCAAGTGAAAGAACTGCCTTTCTCATTCTTATAACATGAGATGACTGCCACTCTCTATAGAACCATAGATGAATAGTTGTAAACCTGCCGTACAGAGGGATATACATTTGGGATACAGCACATAGTTCTAATAAGCAGCACCTTCAAAATGAATGTGATTTCATCAGAACTAGCAGTTATGGAATCATCTTCATAGTGCCTGAAACACTTCGAGCACTTTACTGAGAATTTAATGAATGAATACACAAGACAAGATGGAAATATGTTAGCTCTCTGCATAGAATCATAGAATCATAGAATAGTTAGGGTTGGAAAAGACCTTAAGATGTTCTAGTTCCAAAACCCCTGCCATGGGCAGGGACACCTCACACTAAACCATTCCACCCAAGGCCTCATCCAGCCTGCCCTTGAACACCGCCAAGGATGGAGCATTCACAACTTCCCTGGGCAACCCATTCCAGTGCCTCACCACCCTCACAGTA
>JAVHNF010017323.1:18153-29675 GCA_034783455.1 Micropsitta finschii | reverse complement strand
GTATGTGGCCAGCTTAACCCTGAACAGCTGGATTTAACTCTCTTATCCACCTGCATGCTGGCAGCCCTCCCTCTGATGATTGATTGCTTCTATTATTTAAAAAAGTTATCAAAAAATCAACCAAAGCTCTTGGAGAAGGATAATTAAGCTGATTGAAGTGTTTAAGGGAATGAGTTTCTCTTTACTTTAAATAAATAAATAAATATATTAAAAATCACGGTACCTAAAAGAATAAGCTGCTGACCTGCTTTATCTCTGGTTCAGTACACAGATGGAATGGGGAGGCAAATTTTAAATAAGACTAAAGATAACTCCTCAGCTTCTGTGGCGATGCCTGAGTTTGTGAGCTCAGAAAAGCAGAAAGTTGCTTTCCAGGCCGGTCTGTGCTTTCCTGCCATCTCAAGAGCAGAGCAGCATTCTACCATGGTGCCAGTTTTCAGCCCTGAGAGGTGTGGCGTTGGTGAGATCTCATCTCCACATGCTTACATGGGCTGTTCTGAAAGCAGAGGTGTTTCCGCAAGTACAATCAGAAGAAGGTCCCCTGGCAGAGGTAGAAGCCACAGTGCATTGTGGCATGTCCTCAGCCCTCTGCCCCTTCATCTTCAGTGTTTGCTGGGCTTGGCTCCAGCCCCACACTCTGCCTTTCCTCTCTGCCATTTCCAGTGAGTGGGGAAGTAGGTATTTGCTGGCTTCATGTTCTTGTATGACACCTTTGTGGTTCACTCTGGCACGACACTGACTTTAAGGGTGTATTTGTGCCTGTTCTGTATTGCTTTGAGTGTACACAGGCAGCAGCTGAAGGGAAGTGTGTGGTGCTCAGGGATAGTCAAGGTCTCATCTGCCTTGTGTGGGTACCTGCTATGCCACAGTGAGAGCTTACAGGTTGTTTTAGGACTGCAGCAGGGAGTGATATTCTCTCAATGCTGCTGTGCCTGGCTTTAACGAGAGTCGCGGTAAGGCTGATTTCTGAGACTGAAACCAAAAAGTGCTTAGCCCTGGCAGCCAAGGGTGTAAGGACCTGCACAAAGAGCATGTGCCAGCTCACTGTCCCTCTTGCCTGCATTGGGAAGGGTTGACAGGGCTTGCAACCTTCTCAGCTCTGGGCTCCACAGTGTTATTTACTGTGCCCCCAAGAGCTGTGAGTGGTGGCTGGCATCCTCTGTTTCAGTCTCCTGTGCCCTTGTGCCACACACTGCTCCTCTGCTGCAAGAGGACATTTGCAAACACTGCAGTGACACAAGTCCACTTATTGTTCTAATTCTCACCATGTAGAGGAGCCATTTTGCCCCCTGCTACCTCCAAATAGTAGGGTGGATGCAGGTGGTCCTTCCAGAGCAGCACTTCCTGGTCCATGAGGCAGAGGGATGCTTTAGAGCTTGGAGCTGTGCCCTGGGGTTGGGAGGATATGAAAGATGGTGTCATACTGGGGATGTGAAACCCATTAACGTTTTGTTCTGCAAGGCCAATGCACGCGGGAATGGCAACCCCTCAACAGCGAGTTAAGTGGGTGGATGTGATGAGGCATGCATGTTTATCAATATACTAACAGGCTCAGGGGCATGGGGTGTGCTTTGGGGAGCAGGTGAGGCAGTGTGGTGTGGGTGACTGTGAGCGATGGAGACTGCAAACACAGCTGTGTGTGCCTGCGTGCCCTCTTAACTTGAACTCAGTGCTGCTGGGAGTCCCTGCCTCAGACTGCTGCCAGAGATGTGGTACCCTTTATGAATCGGCAGAGATAATTGTAGTTTTCATGTTAACAGCGGGGGAGTTCCCAGAAGACCTCCGCAGGTAGCTCCCAGAGGCATCCAACAATGTGACTCACTGTCTTCACTGGTGTTTTTTTAAGTAGTTCTCAAATTAACACTGATTTTAAAAGGCAGGAGATGATCTGAAGATGGAGATGCTGGGGAGTGATCCCAGGAGGTGATTTGGAGCTGTGAAAAGTGGTTTGAGCCATGATCAGCTGCACTCACTCCTGCAAAAGGCAGTTTGCTGCTGAGGCTGCGGTGGAAGGGCAGCTCCTGCCCCTGCCCTCAGTGTTGAAAGGGCTAATTGGACTGATGAGGGTGTGGGGAAGTGCCACATATGCATAAAAGCTGGGGAAATGGTTTGTGCTGGGGAATGCCGGTGCTTCTCTCACTTTTTTGTGGAGAAACTACAAAAATGCAAGAGAATATTGCTTTGTCAGGGGGCAGTGGTGGGCATCTAGCAGTTCTTCAGTCCAGGAAGCAGTTCGTGTCTGGAAACCAACGCCAGATGTATGCTGTCCAGAACAAGGCACAGGTATCTCTGGATATTTCTGAGCTGCCACTGGAACCAGCAGTTCCAGTAAACAGCCTTAGCCTTGCCTCAGGGTGCTAGGTCCCAGGGTGGCCCTGGGAGGGAGTTTGAGCTTGATAAAAGCATGTTAAGCTATCAGTATCAAAAGAAGTGGATAAGATTAATGAGCTGCAATGCTTGGGAGTTTCATATTCCAGGAGAAATCACTCTTTTGGAACAAACACTTCTAATGTGGCTTCACAGGGCTGGAGGAGGGTGATGCAGAAGAGCATGGATTTGTGCCATGTCTCACCAGGCAGGCAGCCTCAGTTCCCTGCCCCATGGCAAGTAGACCCTGGCAGGGTGGCTGGGGCAGTGCACGGGATGCTATCGGTGGCAGCATCCTCCGTGTGCCACCCTGCCTGGCAGCTGCAGCCTGACACAAGCCAACAAACAGGTGTGGATAGAGCTTCTGTGGATGCGAAGCTGATGCCAAGCAGCATTTTTTTACATGATTGCTTGTGCCTCTGTATTGTCCTTCACTATCCCCACAAAGCCTGGTTAGAAGCATCTGCTCTGGAAGAGTGATTTCTTCTGGAGTATGGGACTGAAATGATAGCGCTGCAACCTCTCACTGCCAAGGATAGTCCTCATTTTGTCTCGTCCTGTTGATCTGAATGAAGTAATTTATAAGGACATTTTCCATGAATCAGTAAATCCATGCTTGCTGCTGTGCCTGGGAGGTTTAATTTGCTCTAGATACTGTACCGAGTAACTCTGTCCTGAATTGCACTGCAAAGACCTGCACTTTGGGTGAGGATGAGGATATGGCTGGATCCTGTGGGAACATACTGCAAGTGCTTGATGGTACGTGGTCCCTCTTAATTTTGGGCTTCCACCTTCCAAAGTGGACTAAAGAGATCAGGGAGGGTGTAAGTGCAATAGTTTTTCTAGGTATGTGTGCAGAGCTTGAGGACTTTGTCCATTGTACCAGGCAAATCCTGATGTTACAGGTGTTGGAGAAACTGAAGCCAAAAATAAAGTAGGGGAAGGAATGTTGGCCTTTGGATAGAGACCATAGTGTGGAAATTTCAGCTACAGGTAGGTATCCCTTTCACACCTCCATGTGAGGTTTCCTGTTGAGAGGAATCGAAGAATTTCTGTTGTACTGCACCACCTCCCTTTCCAAAACCTGCTTTTAAGAGCCTTTTGAAAGTGATGCACATGTGTTTACAAAGCCTGAAAAAAGAGGCTTCAGAAGTACAGCTCTGCTACACACAGAGAAAGTTGGAGATGGTCCAAAGACCTCCAGTCCTGAGCTTGTTTCCCTTTCTTTGCCCAAGCACTGTGGTCTGGTGAGGCTGGAGCCATGGTCGTGGATGTGTTCATCCTATTGCCTAGACCCAGGAGGGAATCTTGCTTTCTGCATTGCTCCATGGGCTTGGGGTAGTTGCTGACTTGTTCCTCTTGCACAGCAGATGTTTTGGGGACCTCTGAGCTGATGAGGCATGGACAGAGGTCAGCTGTATCTGTGAGCACCCAGAGCCTGGCTCTCCATCCCACTCGGCCTGCCTGGCTGAGCCCCTGGAGGCCCCTCCACTTCTCCTTCAGATGGGCTTTGAGACTATTTTGCATCTCTTGGAGGTCAGAGCTCATTCTGGAGAATCCAGAAATGTTCCCAGAGCCAAACCATGCCACAGCGAGCGGGTGTGTGCCTCGTCTCTGTTTCTCATTTCCTTTGTCGCTGCAGAGAGCAGTTGAGCTGCACATGGGGTTTCAGCAGGGTGTCCCTTCTTTTGTTCCTGTATATTAGAAAAGTCTGTGCATGTGTTTATGTTAAAAAAAATATATGTATTTTAACATAGCTGATGGTGAGCTATGCTGCTCGGGACTGGTCTGGTTGGGTGAAGGAAGGATACTGCTCACAGCTGCTTACCTGTTGCATTGACAGCTGTGTGATGGTCCTACTGGTCCAGTGATGCTTGCTCTTGGAAATAACAGGTGTTGGCAGGGAGCAATCACAGACCTGCTCAAACCCAACTTGAAAGGCTCCTTCTGATGTGAAGAGGCTTTGCAGTAAGTCTTGCAGTACCAGTGGAGAGGCCCCATTGCTGTTACTTGTATCTCAGCCTGGCCCAAGCCTTTCCATGTGTGCCTGTCTTGCATTTTCTGTCCTGTTTTTCCTGAATGCTTGCTGCCATGCTGGGATAAAACTGGTGCAGCTTCCAGTTGCAGGTCTAGATGTGGGCTAGCCACTTGCCATGCTGCTGTCCATCCTTTGGGATGTGACTGCAAGGTCAAAGCATTGTTGTGCCAATGGCAAACTGGAGCAGCTGATTAAAATTGTCATTTTAAATAGTTGCCAGAATAGTTCTCCTCCCTTTCCTACCCTGTGTCCCTATGTTCTTCGCTGGCACTGTATCCTTCCTCATCCACAAGCTGGGGGCTGCCTGGATCTGTTCAGGGTTTATGTTAGAAGGGAAATGTTGTGTACATAATTAAAATGTTTTATTGCTGGGTAGAAATGGGATTTGATGCTTACTGCTGTGACTCTTTCTCATGCATGAGGGTGAACTGATTGATTACTGAGGTTTGAGATTAAATATTCCCTTGAGCTCTGCTGGCATTTAATGTGGTATGGGGGAGGAGGAAGAACATCATTTTCGTCCAAGTCAAGGCAAGTGAGGGAATGTCTACTGAGCACATCCCCTTGTCTTCCTCTGTGCGCTGTCTGCTGTAACAGGCACCCAGCACTGGTGTCACGGAGCACAATAAAGCAGATGCCTTACTCTGCATCCACAATGATGGCTGAGCTGCTGGTGAGCTTTGCCAGCTCCTCTCACCACTAAATTGAAAATCCCATTGCATCCCATCCCATTCCCATGGTGCAGTGGCATCCTTACCTCCCTGCACCCCAGTCCTGGCTCGGATCCCTGAGCCCAGCAGCAGGGTAGATCTGCTGTCCTGTCCTTTCTCTCTAGAAGCAAAACTTATTTACTGTCCTTATTTTATTTTAATAAACAAAAAAAATCCTCTCTTTTTAGTTTCAGTGGGAGGGGAGGAAAACCCCTGACGGGTGCAGTGGGAGCCTTGCTGTGCAGGCAGAGGTTGGAGACACCCGCCTTCACCTGCTTTCCTTGAAGTCTAATTTTAGCTGAAGGCGATGGGATCCCTCCAGGCTATGGCAGAGGTTTCCTATTCAGCCTAGAAACACGCTTGCAGACAAAAACAACACAGAAGCACTTTGGTTTATTCGGGTGAATTCTTTTTAAACAGGGTGTGACTTATTTCTGTGAGCAGCCCCAGCACACACTGTCTTTTTTCTGCAGCAGTCGGGTATTTCAGGTCTTCCAAGATTTAATCAGAATAATTAGTTACTGTCTGTTTGTACCTTCTGTTTTTGTTGCAGGGTTTCCAAAGGGCGTATTTATCTGAGTGCTGCTGCCTAAGTGTCACTTAATCATTAAGCATCTGATTTCCTCAAGTTATCTGTCATGCTGCTTATGTAAGTAAATAAAATTTAAAAAAAAGAAAGACGAGGGTGGGGATGGTGTTGGTGGAATCTGCTTCAGGGGGTTTGTAAGGATTTTTCCTGTTTGTCACGGGTTTAATTGTGAGTTCCCTTTGGTTCCCAGCCCATCATGTGGTGATCAGAGGACTGCATGTTTGGATTGGCGCTGAAAGACCCATCCAGTTTAATGAGGTTACGTACAGCCAAGCCTTCATGTATACCCCGCTAAACTGGCAAGAGTTGTGCTACTCTGTCATTCAGGAGGGGGAAGAAAAAGCTTTGCAGAAATAAAGGGCTTTTGCTTTCACTTGTACAGTTGAACCTCTGACTCCTTAACCTGGTTATATCTCTTACGAAAGTCTCACTTATAAAATCTCAGCTCTGCCTGAAAATAAGTAACCACTGTAAGTTTGCCAGGATTGGAGATCGGGTGTTTTTCAGCCTACATTTGCATATATAGTTGGGAGGGGGAGGGACAGGAGTGGGGACACATGGGAGGGGACCAGTGATGCAGACATATCCTATCTCTCTGACATGGGAGATGAGAAAGAGGCAGAAAAACACTGCAGAAGAGGATGGGATGGCTGGAAAGCCTTGGAATTAGATACATGTGGTGCTGAATCCACCCCTGATTCATGTTTAGCACCTAAATGAATCATGTAATGTTTTTCCTTCAGTATTTATCACCAAGAGCAGCTGAGGGTGGCCACTGTGCTTATGACAGTGTGGGATTGGAAGATCTGATCCTTTTCCCTTGGTTTCCCATTCTTCCCAAACTGGGGTGGTAGGAGTTGGGTGCCAGGGTGCTGGCTTGTCATCTGCCCTTGCTACCTCATGTGTCGTGTCTAGCATGCAAACTCTGTGGACAAGGACTTGTGGTGCATGCTGCTTCTGTCTTTAGTTTAGATCCTTTTAAATTAGAAGCAGCTAGTGCCATCAGCTTCTCTGCTCTCCTGTGTGGTGGGAACCATAAATTCTTGAGGTCAATAACTTTGCCTTAGCCCCTTTCGGGAATTACGGGACACACAGAAGGGCTCTGCTCTCTTTTCCCAGGAGAAGCTCATTAGAGGTGTGGGGCCAGGGTGAGGGCATCAGGATCTGCAGGGCTTTAGTGGGTTCAGTAGACCCAGTGAAACATGCTTGCATAGAGGCTAAGGTTGAAGTCCATCTCCTCTCTGTGTTTGTTGGGGAGAGTAAAGACAAACCACTGCGATGGGGTATGTGTTGGACTCTGTGCCACAGCAGAGCTGAAGCTGGGCAGGTTTCCCACATCTTGTTCCCCTCAGCCAGCTCCCATGCAACAGTTTAGGGAGATGCTGGCAAATCCTCTGTCCCTTCTGGAACAGAAGCCCATCATGGCTGTCACAGGTGGCACCAGGTTGCTGATGGCCCTCGCTCTTTCAAGTGTGCGTGGGAAAAGTCTGAGTTGATGCAAATATTCTTAAAGAAGGCTGGTGACCTGATTTTTTCCATGATGTTTACCCAGCTGGAAAGCTGGTGGGGGTTCAGATGACATCTCCTGAAGCACTGGGGATGTGTGATGTGCAGCACAGCTATTGCTCCTGCCCAGCATTGCCCCTCCAGCCTCCAGCAAGCAATTCTGCGGGGGGTGGTGGATCACTAATCCCCATGCTGCCGGTGTCTATTTGCCTGCTTCACTCAGTCTTTTGTAGATCTGCTTGGTTTTGGCTGAGGAAGAGGTGTGGAGGAGTAAGAGCTGCTCAGAGTTGAGGAGGGTGAAAGCATGGAGGGGAAATGTGATGAGCAGCGTTACAAAGGCAGATAATCAGGAAGAGGAGATGATGCATTAGAAGCTGCTCAGTTAAATAAAGCATTCACTAGGGAGCTGCATTTGGCTTTTAAATATGACTTTGGAGCATGGTAATGCTCCGTGTTGTGCTCTGCTTTCTGTGGTGAGCATCACCTCCTGTCCCCACCTCCCTTTGAAGAGCCTCCCCTGGTTAGAAGTCCACCTTGGGGCACAGGAGGTGCAGCTTGTGCATGTGCTTTCATAAAGCCCTTCCAGTTCTCCCCAAGCTCCTTGTCACTCCAGACTGCCAGTCCCTTGGCTTCTCCCAGCCTGGCTGCTATGAGCCCCAGTGATCAAGTCTGACCACGGGTGCCCTCTCCTGTGGAGGCCACTGCGTGCTAGGAGGTTTGGCACTCACTGGCTCTTCTGGGGTGTGCTGGCTGGTCTTCCATCACCTGTCTTTGAGCAACCCACTGAGGGCAGAGCTGATGCTGCTGTGGCTTTCCTATGCTTTTGCAGGATTGTGTGTTCTTTCAGCCCCTTGAAACACTCCTCCAAGAGACTGGAAAATGATTTTTTTCTTTTTGTTTTCCCTGGAATACCTTATTTCTCCAGTTGTCCCTTGGTGCAGAACTGAAAGTTATTTGGGTAATTGGGTGTCCAGCTACCTGGTAAAGGAGATTTGCAGCACTTAATTCCATTTTCTGTAGGATTTACATAAAACTATTTTGAGCTGTTTTCTCTTCTTGGGCCCCGGAATTACACACCCCTGTCTGTGTCATCCTCCATCACAGATCCTAAGGATGGGGGCTTCAAATGGTGCTTGCTGTCTGAATAGTTCATCTCAGTCCAGGATGGTGAATATTCCCTCGCACCATAGCCACCCTGTGGGGACAGGCTCTGCCCCCCCTGCAAGCAGACTGTGACCACCGGGTGCCACTGAGGCGCCTCCAGGCATGGAGCTGACTCCCTGCTCTCGCCCTCCACCATGTGCCCACCAGCCACCTCTAGACATGGCAGGGGAAGGTTTGAGGGGAGCACACCCCCTTTTCCTCATAAAACTCCAAACAAGAGGCTTGGCCTGGTTTAGATTTAGATAGAAGCTAAAGTTTCAGAAGGGCTCTGAATGGGATAATGGCTTTGATTATGGCAGTCTGAGATCAAGGGAGGGCTTTTAGGTTTGCTGGATCAGCTGGAAAATATATTGTAGTGTCTAGACTTTATCATCCTCAAGCAAGGCTTTTTTTCCTACTCTACAAAAGGACTAATCAAAAGCCCACATAGAGCTGATAGGAGGGCTCCTTTGAAAGGAGCCTGCTCTGTGTTTTCTTTGTGTCAAGAAGCAAGGTGAAGGAGGTGAAGATCAGCTTTGGACTTTGAAGGACTTCCGAGACCCTGCCTTACAAGTGCTGCCACTTCTGATGGGTCCGTTGGTGTAAGTGGGAGCTGTTGTGTCAGCAGTGGGGTTAGGAGGTTTGGGGATAGGGACTTGCAATGTGAGAGTTCCCACAGTGGTTGGTTCTTCCAGCTGAGCACTGCTGAGACCTTTGGCTGCTGTGGTTTGGGTCAGCTGCTCAGACCAGCATCTCCCACAGCCAGCTCAGTTTTGGCTGTGTAATAACAGCAAGCGTTCATGTCTGTTGGTGTTTAAACAGAACTTAAGCGTTTCTTGCTTCAGTGCAGAAAATGCATGTTTTTCTCTCTTTCCATACGTGTTTTTTAAATATTTTCTTTTCCATTTATTTTATTTTATTTTCTGTTATTTTCCCTAATTCCAAAGGATTGCAGGCAAAGGAATGATTTCATAAACTGCTTAAAATAAACTCAAAAGCCTGCCATGAAGGTGAGGACGTCTGGCCATGTGCATTGACTGACTCTTCTTGAAAGCCCATGTAGCAATTGAGTTCCATCACATTTGAAGATGCCCCACTGAGAAAGCAGAGGCAGTTTTTTTTGCTTTGAAATGCTGTTTTCTGCACAAGACTCTCGGGTGTGCTTTGGTGTTTGTTGCTAAAGTCATCACCAGCCATCTCCTCAGTGCATGCTGTAGTGCTCTGTGATGCTGCCACTCAATGCCTAAGGCTTTGGTGGTGTTGCAGCCTAGCTGTGAAAACTTCAGCTAGAAGCTTTGGAAAACATTTGGAAATGTTTTGGAAAACATTTGGATTGAGGATGTCATAGTTCTGTGTCTGGTTGTTTTCCTTTGTTTTCTCCTTGAGCGAAGGAACTGCTGTTGGGTTTCTGGTTTTTCTTTCCATCAATTACTCTTTTAGATATACTTATTTCGAGGGATGAATCAGAGCAAATGCCAGCATGTAAACAGTTTAGTTTGAGAGGAGCACTGTAAAACAGATTAAAATTGGGCTGGAAAAGATCTTGAGAGGTTACCTTGTCCCCAAGGCAGGGTCGGTTGAATCAGTGCATCAGACTGGAAGGCGATCGTGTTTGTTGGGAGTTGTTTTCTCGTAAATTATCCAAGGAGCAGAGGCAAAAATTACCAAATAATGCTGTCAGTAAGTGTGTGCAAGCCTCCCTCAGTTTATTCAAATCGTTTGTTGAATATGTGTTGAAAATTAATGCTGGGTTTGTTCCCAGAGCTATTCAAAGTAATATTCCAGAGTAATCTTTTCCGCTCTGGCATTTGCCAAAATACTGCAACTTTCATGGATGAGATGCATTTACCCATAGTCTGTGTTTGATGTTGAGCCATCCCTGTTGTGCCCCATTTTGGAGACAAGACCCAAGAAGCCCCACTGGGACAAAGAGCAGTTTGTTGCTTGTGAATTAGACAAGAAGTTTCAGCTCTCTAGGTGGTCGCTAAGTTGGGGGGGCAGTAACAGAAAGCCCCCAGACCCACTCTGACAGCATGGGGTAGTTTGGGATGCTGCAAAGCCAGCCCTGTGGAAATCAGAAGCAACCTCTCCCCCTGACATGTATAGGTTTAGATAAAGCTGCGAGATCCTGGGCAATGGTGGGAGAGGACAAGTCTCACTAGGAATCCTTTTCCACTCTGAGATTGAGAGGGATGACTTCCAGTTGATTTCTCCCTCATCTTCCTCTGTTCCAGTTCGTGTCTTGAGCAATACATGGAAAAAAGCTATACACAAGAGCCCTAGGTTAATCCCCTCACCTTTTAAAGGCACTGCAGAGCTCCAGTGGGTTTTTATCCTTTGCTTTAAAGCTCCTGATTTCAATGGTGAAAGGTTTCGAAAGGGGTTCACCTGTATCCAGCTGGATACCAGCCTGCTCTCCAGCCAGCATTGTGTTGGTGTTAGCATCCACACAGCCCAGATGGTGACTGGTTTTCCTTCGTCTGGTCCCTTCCCCAACCAATTAATAGTAGGTGATAGCAAAATTCATCCACTTTGGCCGTGCAGCAGGCCCCCTCCCCCGCCCATCTGTACATTTAAAGTCAAGATGGCTGGCATTAGCATTATTGTTTGGCCAAATGTATGCAGAGATACCACGGCTTAGATTTGTTACAGATGGGTTTCTGGATATAGTCTAAGGCACTCTGCCACCCAATTTTATATCTGTGTAAAAGTGATTGGCACCCTTATAAATAAAACTGCTGTGGTGTTATAAATCTAAATATACTTATTCATTAAATTATTTTTACATCTCAAGTGGGTTGCTGTCCTGGGTTATCATAAGCAAATCATGCTTTTTGCATGTGTGTTATCCACGGCTCCAGAAATGCAGCTTCTGTGGCTTTCAAATATTTTTTCCTTGGAAATACATGTGTGTAAACTATCCATGAGTTCTTATGCCATGGTAGGATGAAGGACCTCTTTATAATCATCAATTGAAATGACTCTGTCCTGGCGACTGTTGTAGACAGAGCTCCAGAAGTGCTAGTGGCTGTCATCATTACCTGGCTCCTTCTTCTTTTTTGCCAACTGTATCCTGGTCTGCATCAAAAGGGGTGTGACCAGCAGGTCGAAGGAGGTGATCCTGCCCCTCTACTCTGCTCTTGTGAGACCTCACTTGGAGTATTGTGTA
>JAVHNF010017314.1:0-14139 GCA_034783455.1 Micropsitta finschii | reverse complement strand
AAATGGTTCTTGCCAATTCATTTACACCGCTAATTATCTTGCAGAAACAAAACTGCTTAATGAAGGCTCAGATCCTGGATGACAGCCTGCAGCTTCACAGTCGTGTCTGCTCATGGGAATTTTAGCACAATATTCCCCCAGGTGCTGCAATTGGGTCAGCAGCTCCGCTGGGAGCTCAAACACAGACATGGCTCTGTGGAGTTGGACAGCTTTAGCACTACTCACAGCAGATACTATCCAGGGTACCGGAAGGGAATGTGTATTTATTTTCTCCAGGCAGATTATGGAGTCGGAGTAGACCCGTATAATGGTTTTTCTGCTCCATAGTTCCCCAAGGCCGTTGCTCAGGTTGAAGCAAGTGTGCATCAGTCAGTATTCTGTCACTGTCCTGCAGTGTCAGTGTCCTGTCCGCTATTTGGGTTGTAAAACTGACAGACTTTTGCATTCAGTTTTATACGTGGTGGTGAACACACTTCACCGCCATTTCCAGAACAAAGTAGGCTAGCTCTAACAGCACAGATCTTGAGGAGCAATGTTCTCTTTCTTAAGACACCATGGATTGAGCTGTTCCTGTGTTATCTGTCTCCCCCACCTGCTCCAGCTGCACTGGCAGGGCTGTATTTAGTTTGCAGGGTTCAAGGTTAGCCTGAAAGTTGGGCTCAGACCATGGTAGAGAAATGTAAACATGTAAAAGGCATATGATATGAACACAGTTGGGAAATGCCATATGATGTTCTTCCTCCTCCCTATACTTCCTAATGAAAGCTCACTGATACTTTTTTGCAGTGAACCCTCTAGGAGAGAACAAATAAGCACCTAGACAAAATTGCAGTATAGCAAGGCTCAAACTCAGATGAGAGTTTATCCCTTGTCTGAAACCCTTAATCAGGCAAAGCTTAAATGGGACTGGTGTTTGCAAACTTATTGTTTCTGTCTTTTGTGAATCGTGGTAAGAAACATCATCTTAGCTCTCTCAGAGATGCATCCAGGCTGCTTTAACCTGTTTATAACATCTCTTAGGGTATGTCTGCATTGCACAGTAGATATACAAGTAGATACTTGTGTGTATATATATATATTTACAAGCAAGCTTTCCTCAGAGCCAGAAGCAATACAGCTGTGTCAGTGGTGCTTTGCATGAGACTAATTGTCATGTGCTGATATGCCTGTGTGGCCATGCTCTGGGTGGTACGGCTGTTCTGCCTTGTTCAGGCAAATGGAAGTAGCAAAGTTCTGCCTTGTGGAACACAAAGCTTTGCTATCCTCATGCATTCTTAGCATTTCTCCTAACTTCATTCTCTTCAAATGCTCCAATTAGTTGTTGTCTTTCGTTTCAACAGGAGACAAACTCAAATTTGTCCCACCAAAGAAATCAACCCTCAGTGTTGCTAGCAGTGCTGAACTATGGGCACACAGTGGAAGAGCTGGGGATCTCCTGGTAACGCAGTTTCCAATATAACAGACTACCATCCTACAGTCAGTTGTGGTGCAGTGCTCATGATCTTGCTCTAGAGGTCCTATTCTGAAAGCCCTCAAAGCCCAGCATCCTGCCAGATTGCCCTGGATGCCCCAGCATTTGCTGGGAATGGCTGCTCTCAGTCCTCTTCTCTCAAGGTACCCTACTAATCCAGAACTTTCTCCTTTCTGCCTTACCACTTTCCAGAGAGTATCTGCTCTCTACCCATAGTGTATTGTACAGGCTCTAAAAAGGGCGAAAGATAAACGTTTAAATTTATTAGAAGTACAGAATTCTCAGAACTATTTTTTGTTACATCTTTCACTGAATTCAGCTAGAGTTGTATTGCAGTGCCAATTTCCAAAGCCAATTTACTTAAGGGACTCAGTTCACAACCAAGTCTCCTGTGCAGCATGTGACTGGCTGGATGGTACCCACACATGTAAATTTTCCTTTGAAGAAATGGGCACCCATCTCTAAATTCTTAAAGTTTAAATTTAGTTTGCTATCTTTTCTTTAGTTTCTCTTGCCTGAAAATTCCCCTGGTAGAAGCAGTGCTTGCTCTTACCTCCTTTCCTGCTTCCTCAAGTGTAGTGGGGACACACAGGCTATTTGCTGGTCTCAGCTTTCCCCAGTCCATTTGTGTTGTACATCTTGTCACCCTGGTACATGTGGGGAAGTCACAGAGGTGATCCACAGCCACCTAAGTCAAGGGTAAAACGTCTGTTTGTAGTCAGACAGTGCGTAAGGTATAGCTCACTGCCTTTTTTCCCCTCATTTCTGTCCCTGCTTCTTTTCTTTTCACACTTCCAGACACAGCTCTGTGAGAAGCTGGTTTCAATGTTGATATAAACTTATACAGTTTGCATTTGGTCTCACTCATACTCTGCACTTTTCCGTTTCTTTAGCCGTGATCTTACAGCTGTGTGTGGGCTTGTGTTAGAAATTCAGTCACTGACATGATACTACAGCTATGCAGGTGGGGATGGGGGAAGGCAGGAAGAGAGCAGAAACTTGTTAAATTGGCTTCACCAAGTTCTTTCAGAGCATACATCTTCCTTATCTCTAAGCATGGCTTTCACTCCCTCTTTCTCTGCCTTTGCCTACCTGAGTAGTCTCACCTGCCACTTGTAGATCATGTTTCTTCTAATCAGTTTTTCACACCCTGTGTGTACAGATGTATACATATCATGTGAACAGAGCGAAGTCTTCAGTCTTTTCACCAATGCAGGGAAAAGTATACCTATATTACTGGATGCGGTCAATGAGCAGTACGTCAGGTTAAACCAGTTACATTTCTGATTGTAAGGATGATGTGTTCATGGGTATTTTCAGGCAGGTGACCTAGCCTCTGACTGCTTATGGGGATGCTGTGTGGTATAATGGTAGAATTTTCACTTGACCAGAATTTCATTACATCATTTGTTACTTTATATAGAATATGGCAAGGGAGTTCCACTTTATTTAACATAGTAACAATGAACATCTGTCTGCATTACAGTCTTGTGTGTCAGCGAGGATACAGTCAAAATATATTAGTGTAGTTTAAAACATTCAAACTACGTTTTTGTAGGTTGGCCAGAGTGCACTGTGAATGAGCAGAACAAGGAACAGACAATTCAATAGTGGAAATAAAATGTCAAACAGAATAAGAGCCTGAGCACTACACAGAAGAAATGTTGGCATGAAAGGTGTTAGAAGAGTTTAACCTATTTAAGGGGCATAGATTATAAAGGTATCTAGTTTCCAAGACTGCTGTGTTGCCTAACAGGACTTTAGGCCAAGAGTTATATATGGTACAATATTTATATCACTATTCTGGTAAAATTATGATTTTACTTGCCTGAAAATTCCAGTGTTAAAAAGTCAGCTATTAGCTCCTTTCATGCCTCTGTGAGTTTAATAGGGACACTTGATCATTCCCAGCTACTGGCACTGCCTGTTCTATGAGGGTTGTTCTGCACCACCTCTCCTCCCTTCCCTCCAGCTATATCAGAGAGCACTATTGCTGCTGCAGTGAGGACAGTATACTTCTTTGCCAATTTTTATATGTATTGTATAGAGCAGTCTAGAACCATCTGCACACTAGCACTGTGTGATGGGTCACAGAATCTGGTACGTGCAGTTGCAGTCTGTAATGACTAACAGACTATGCTACGTTTGCCTCTTTCTCATTCATTCCTGTGTGGTCTTCATCAAATTTCCTAATCTTCCTGGGTCTCAGCTCACCAAGTAGAGAATTAGGTTTAAACATGATTTACTCTTGTGTTTTGACAGATGGACAGTGTTCTGTGATCTATTCCATAGCAAAATATAAATACTCCCATTCTTGTGGGATTTGTAGTGAAGTTTACTGAAGTACATACAGTATTATACAAGTTAATAATAGGAAGAAGGGGATTTAGATGACACTTCTTGCCAGTTTGTGGTATTACCCGCAGACCTTCTCAGAGCATTTAGCAAATGTAGTTTTACAAGCTCAAAAGGACATTGTGTTCCCACAGTTGCTATAAGAGATGTTTCTGTGATATTAAAACATGGGATTAACAGGAAGCTTTCTCTGATGATTGTCCCGACTTTATTTTTCTTAAGTATGCATGTCTATACCTTGGCATTTGTATTTCTCTAATAGCCAATAGAATAACATTCATTAGGTTTTCTTGCCATTAGGCACAACTAGACATGTTCAGCATGCCCAGTCTTACAGTAGCCGATTTCTTTGGGCATCAGTTGTTTGCACTGCTTTCTCAGAACATCCTCCAGATCACCTGTTATTGTGCTGAGGAGACACATGGCCAGAACAAAGGGTTTCCAGATTTGGCCCTACAAATCTGGAAACCCCCAATGAACAACCAGTTGGGATTTTGTTACACAGTTTAATGTAGCTGAGCCATACTCAAATGCCCAGATGAAAAGGGATTCAAAACTGGGAAGGGAAAAAAGAAAAGCAAGATGCAGCAATAGCCTTAGGAGATCGTCTTCAAAAAATGTTTTCAGCAAGCTATCCCAATTTAAGGTTGAACAGTTAGAAAAAGACTGAATGATATTTTACAGGTTGGTTTTTCTCTTTTTCTTCAGAAACAGTTTCTTATCTGAGAGAGACACTGAGGGCAAAACACCCTCCTCAGCCCCAACTGAAGTGAAACAAAATTCATCTTCACAGTTCCTCTGAAACAAATTAAAGAGACTGACATCTCACATCTTAGTCACTGATGGGGAAAATGAGAACTGGAAGGTGGTAAGGGCGTATGAGATCTGCTGAGTGCAAAGACTCTCTGCTGCTTGGGTCCATAACTGACAATAGTACTTCTGGAAATGGACTGGAAAACACAATATGCAAAGGTCCCACCAACCTTCAGCAAGGTTGCCTTTTAAGCAAGAGACATTGAAACACAAAGCTGCTGTGAACACACCTTGTAGTGGAGAGGTGTTAAAATTATTTATTTAGCTAACACAGACATGACTAGAATCTCTGTGAGGAAGGTGCCTACTACCTGTGGTATCCCAGCTGAGAGAGCATTCCCAACAGTAGGAAATGCATGCAGTGCCTGTTAAAGGAGGGAAGAAAATGGTACATTGACTCTGCTTGGCCTCTTGATTGGAAGAAGTGAATTAGAATAAGAGATGCAGTATTTCATGTTGTCTCAAACATTTCAAATAACAAACACACAGAGGACACGTAAAAAATTTTATTGTCTTCAGAATAATAGATTTATTATGGGTTTTGTGTGACAGCACATGATGTAATTAAGACTGCACTATAATAGCAACTGTGGCAAGAGCTACTTTAAATGTCCTCAAACTCTTTGACAAATTCTCCTTTTAAGCTTTCTTGCTTTATGCAACAGCTGATAAAAAAAAATCATATAAGCCCTTATTAAGCCTTTAAAAAAAAAAAAGGAAAACTAAATATCTTGACTCTAGGTTTCATCATTTAACAAAACTAGGTTAAATGTAGGGTTTATTGGGAAAAAAAAGTAGTGGTTTCTATACCTACTTTTTTTGGATAAAGAATAGTTTAACACTTGCCTAAAGTGGTTTTTTTTTGCCTAAAATTATGCATCCTAAATATCCCTAAATATTCCAGCACTGAAAAGCTAATGCGTATTGCTTGATAATTCCATTCTGAACAATTTAGCGTTGCTATTATGTTAAGGCTTTGATGTAGCATATCACTTAAAGTCAGTCTTCAGTATTTGCTTAAATGAATGTTTTGCTATATAGGGATGAAGTTAAGCATGTGCTTACTTGATGTGTTTTGTTCCTGAGACAGTTTCTCAATCTGCAGTATTCCTGTACAATGCAGTGCCAAATGGACACTACATGAACATTTTAGTCTGGGACTTTTCTGTTGCTCAGCAAGAGTTTATACCAGATGGGCCCTCGTATCTGCTGGGAGGGTACGCAGTAGTCAGAGCTGTAGCGCTAAACAACCTGCACGTACGACATTTAATAAAGCAGACTGTCTTTAGCCTTCATGTTTTCATTATAGTGATTTTTCAGGTACCAAAAGTTCAGTTTATTTTTTCAAAGAGACACCACAAGTACTTCAACTCCAGCATAATTTTTTACTGTTTCTAAATGTTACATGTTTCATTGCTGAGGAGCAGTATCAAACTTTACACAGGATATTGAATTTAGTGCTGTTAAGGGAAAATGATCCATCTTCCCTGTGCAGAAAGCATTACGTCACGAAGGGATGGAAACAAAGAGCTCTGAGGGACTGGGATAGGCAAACTTCCCTCCTTTAGCAGGAAATGGGTGAAGCCTTGCTTGAAATTATTATTCAGACGTTTTGTGCTCTGAAGGAAATGTCTCCTGATAGCACAAGCTATTGGTTTCCTGTTGTGAACTAACACTTTTGGCATAACCAAGAATGGACAGGAAGGGCAAATGATTGGGGGTCATTTGAAGAATGTGTTTTAATGAGAAGACCAGCCCAAGTAAGCGGGAAGAAATTTGGCCTGAAAAAAAATGAATTTAAAAGGGGAGGGGAAGAGAAAGGAGATCATTGCTCACTGCTATGGTATCTTTGTGGAAATAAGTAACAACAAAAAAATCCCACATCAAATTTTAGCAGGATTCACAGAAGGCAGGGGGAACACTGTTGTCAAGCAGGAAGTATCACGGGGGGAGAAAGGACTTTGTATCCTACCTAATTAAGAGCCTGATTCAACAAATATATATCCGGTTTCACCACTAAGGAAAGCAATTTTTGGAAGTTTTCACAGATGCGGAATTGGTTTTTTTCAACCAAGACCTTATAACAGAGGCACTCTCAAGTGCTATTTTTCAACCACAGTGTATAAATAGCACTGCCAGCAGGTCCCTGAAACTGCCGTAGCACTGGGCCATCTGACTGCTCATCTTCCACTGTAAGGTAAAGCAAGCAAAGGGAAAGGCACAGTGACATTTTCCTTCCGCAGGCCTTCTTTCCAACCTATTGTGAGAGCAGCAAGAAGGTGACTTGCCTCGTCTTTTCCTGAGGTCCCTGGGGATCTGTGCCACTTTCATAGCTTGCTAATGCAGCACCAGGACTGCCCTCGCATTTGCATCGTTGTCTTGGTCATTTTGGCTCTTGCTGTCGATGGGACTGTACAAAACTGGCTGGTGCCTGATGCCTGGTTATAGCTCCAGGGGTTGTTCTCCTGCAACATGTAATGAATGATGAGTGCATTGCAGCCTGTGCCCTCCTTTGCTGTGACAGGGAACGCTCCCTAAAGCAATCGGTTCTGCTGCAAGGCAGTTGCAGAGTTTCCTAGAGAACTTCATTTTCAGGAAAAACAGAAAAAGTAAATTTAACAATCTCCCATCAGTGTTGCAGACTCCTCTTTAAAATGGCAGCCAAAAATTTCATTTTAGGCATTCAAAATGTTTAAAGGCTATTTCTAAAGTAAATAAAATCTTCTTGGATTTTTGTGGTAGGTACTTTTGGAAGCAACCACTTTCACCCTTGCAAAGATTATTTTGATTGTATGGAAATTCAAGTTGTAGAAAACATCTGTTTATTTCAGAAAACAAAACATGAAAGGAGACACTTCATGTTTGCAGATTCTTAAAAGCCTTTTCTTAAAGTGTTCCTTATGATGCCAAACCCACAACAGTTTGTAAAACTGTGCTGAATTTGTCTGTAGATTTCATTTAGATTGAATTTTTAAAACTCTAGACAAAAACATTCTACTTTCTACTCTTAGAAAAATACAAACTTCAGTCACATTCGAATCACGCTTTTTTTTTTAACATCTCCTTTTAAGTCTTTTTATTTCCATTCAGGACTGCCAACATTTCCATGGAAACTCCCAAAACTAAAGACTTTGCCAGCCTTGTGAGAACACACCTGCAAGAGCAAGAATTGCCTGTCAAAAGTGACTTTCCCTCTTCACCGGTGTCACCTAAGGACATTTTTGTGGTCAGTATGATTTGTTATCTCAGAATTTGTTTCAAAGTATATTCTGAATTGATACAATTGGGAATCTTTCCACGCACCAGGAACAAATTAATGTTGGTACCCAACAGCCTTCTCTTCAATATTATCTCAGTTTCAAGAAAAAAAAAACAACTCTTCAGAGACTATACAGTTGAGGTTGGAAACCCTGAAAAAAACAAAATGAGATAAACACTCATCTCAGTGAGACAAACACATGTAAAACAAAGCCTTAATGAGCGGTCTTAATATAAATCTTTCCACTGGCTCCAGAAGAACTTGGATCAGAATTACAAAGGGAATTGCAAGAATTTATCTGCTGCTTCCCAGCAGAAAGGTGGAGCATATTTACTAGTGAACAATTGGCCACTATGCAAACTGATCTGCTTCAGCTTTTCAACATTGCAAATCTTGTACATGTATACTTTTCAGTTGCAGAATTAAGTTTTAAGTAGTTCGATCTGAAATTTTGTAATTGCAACTCATTCTGCGAGGTTTTCCAATTACAAAATTAATAATTTAGACAATTACAATGTTTTAAAATGTATTTTTTTTCAAGCAGAAGGCAGCTTTCGTGGTAGAACTGAATTCAGCTAATCTGGCCATACATATGACTAATGTTTCATATGTATAATGTTCTTACATTTCTTAAATTATATTACAACTCCTCAAACTGATATTTTCATTGTTTTTGGTGCTTACTCTCTGTTCTTGGATATATGAATTGTATATTCTGCTTGCTAAATTGTTAAACTTCCAGTATATGAAGGCTTTTGATTTGTGTATCTTTCTGCAGTGCAGTCACAATTTGACAGCAAGTCTGCATCAGTAATGAGCACCACTGGGAAAACAGAGATTTTCTGTTTCTCTCTTTTTACTAGGGAAAGACTTTCCAGAGATCTCAAACCTAATGAAAAACTGAATTTTAAATAATGTTAGAAATACACCTTTGTGTTATTAACAATAATGCAGGAAAATGATCTACATTTTTGTTGTTCTTGTTATTTAAGCAACTGAAAACTTAATTTAAATGTATTCAGGTCTCACACATATTTGCTTTTCACTACTGTTTAATGAGCAAACTCCTTGACAGAATTGTTAGTCAGCACAGACAAACCTCAGAAATGCTCATTGAAACATTTGCGTGGTATTTCTAATGCCAAATTAATAAGGGAGTTTGGGAAAATAGATGCTATACCGCATGAACAGGAGTATCAGATCTCACCTCTCCAGGAGTATTAAAGAACAAAAGGAAAGAACAAATTCAGACCTCAAAGTGTTTTCACTATGGAGCTGAGTCTAAAGAGAAATTAATTCAGGCAGAACGTAGAAACTGTATGTGACAAATCAGTGTCATGACTGTTATACCATCTCAGATGACAGTCTCATCAGAAAATACATATTTTGCAGGACTGGAGCTTCCTGTTGTACACATCAAGAATTTTCACAGAGAAGTAGGCTGGGGTTTATGAGAAGAAATCTTCCCAGAAGTGCACAGGTACTGTCAGCAGGAAAAATGGTCATTCTCATGTGGCCAGCTCTCTCCAGCTATTAACAAAATCTCTGTCCTAATCCTCTTGCTGAAGTTATTTTTGCTGAATATACCAGCACAGTACTGTCAAAGTTCTGGATATTTGCAGTCAATAAGGTTTCTATGTCACAAGAGAAATGTTTTCTGAACAAATGCTGATTCAAATGTTGTACATTCCCACTGCTCCGATTTTTGCTCTAGGCCAAGGAGATGATTATGTAGTGTTGCTACAAGCTGTCGTATTACTTACCGTGCTCACTGAAGAGGTGGTTGTGTTTCAGCATTAGGTGGGGAGTATTCCTATGCATGCATCTGTGCATGACCATTTCAGAAGATTTATTGCATGTGTTCATTGATGGTTGGAGTTCACTGGTGGATTGGTGTTGCAGATGGGAGTAAAAGCTAAATTTCCATATGAAAGTGGGTAGGAGCCCTAGTGGCAATCACATTGAACTAGAAAAGCATTATAAGTATTTTGAGTTCTTCAGTGGCAAATACTGTGAAAACTGCAGATAGATGAAATGCATGAGGGCTATCATGTGAGGTTAATTTTTCAGGAATGAAGCAAAGAAATCAAATTAATTGTAGCAGAAGTTGTGAACTGGCATAGATTTTAGCCCAGTCATCATAAAATTATTCCTGTTCTTTCGCTGGATGCTCTCTGCAAGCTGCAGTTCCCCCTCCCTAAAGTGTTAAAGTCACTCCTTTTCATTTGTGCATGCTTTCTCAAATTGATGAGATTAAAGAAGCTTAATACCACTTCAACTCAATAAGGAATGATTGCAGCTGAAATGCATTTATTTACCTGGTGTGAATCACTCTGTAATACAGAGATTTCTCTGTCTTTTAAAGGTTTACTTAGAGAGGAGAAGAAGCAAGAAGTAGTCCCTGGCACTTTTACTTTCAATGCAGCTGACACATGCCTCGCTTCATATTGCTGACGTATTGCAGGTGGAAACCTAGGGCACTTTCAAATGTTCTAGTATTTATTGTTACCACATAAAGTCTTTGCAGTTGGTTATAAGGATGCTGGTCAGTGTAAACAAGAAATAATATTGCAATATGAGTATCATAGAAAAGGTTTTACTGCAATGTCAGTCTCTATCGGTTTTATCTTGATAGTAGTTTTTAAAATGAACTAGACATTTAATAGCCACAGTTTTGTCTGAAAATAAGGCAGATGCCTTATGCAGAAAGTTGTCTCTTTAAGAGAACTGGTGAATTGTGGAGAGGATAACTTAGTATTATGGTAACCAGCTGGATCTGACTTTGAACTGTATTAAAAAATAGTGCCACATTAATGACAACTTTCAAAAGAAGAATTCAAGAACCATAGCTGTTACAAAAGTAAAAAAAGAAAAACAGAGTAACATTTTCAGTATTCATTTCCATCTCTGACTTTTTAAGCTTAAACTCTGCCTGTTAATCTCATCCTAAAGAAACATGATGAGTAGAAGCTCCATTTTTCTATGTTTATTGCATTTCCTTCACTTGCTGCTTCATCTGACTATTCTCCATCAGGTTGGCTTATGTCAGTGTGAACTAGTGATTTTCGTATTATTACTCCAGGACCCCTCTCCATCTCCTTGAGTTTTGCCTCTGAAGTAGAACCAGGTTTACTTCCACACTACAGGAGTCAGGTACTGTTCTTAATGCTGGTCTGAGGAGCAGAAATGGTCACAAAAACCTGCAAGTTCCATTACATTTGTAGCTGTGGACTGACTTACAGGAAAGGACATGTGCTCCATGTGCTCCCATATCCTGTGTGTGACAGTGACTTCAGGCTCACAACTCTAATGCTAAGTTACTGGGAAAGGGATTTCTTCCTCAGTCAGCTGGCCAAGGGCTCTCACATTAATACACAGCAGCTTCTGCTTTTTTTAAACTTAGCTGGCAGTTCAAGTCAGATTCCTTTATTCTGATTTATATACCTGTCGATCATTCCAGGATAGAACTAGTAATTGTTCTGTAGGAAGAGAACATACATCTAAAATTGTTATTAGATCAATTAATATCATTGGAAGGAACAGGCAGGCTTTTGCGCTCAAAGACCTTTCTCTGGGCCTGAACAGGAGTGTCAGAATCCAAGGTTGGCCCAATTCCTCTTAGTTTAATTATGTTAGGCCATTTGACAGATAAGGGTACTTAGCATATGTAGAGCAAAGCTCCCTTCCACATTACAGCAATCATATTCTACTGGGAAAAAGTTGTTGTAAGGCGAGCTAAACAAGCTTGTACATCAGCTTTCAGAGAGACCTCCTGGGGTCCCTAATTGCTGACACACATTTAGCCATACTGGCAACATACACAGCATTTAAGCCCAGCCACATGGAATACAGGATGTGCAGTGTTCATAAATAATGTCTGTTAACATCATGATGCAATGATGATAATCAATGTTAATGCAATGAACCTGTGGCTTCATCAGTGGTTGTCTAACTGCTGAGGGGTCTGAGTCTCCCTCAAGAGGCTGAGAGGAGCTCAACACCTGTGATTTTGGGAGCCTCTTTGGGACTACTCTGGAATCTGTCTCTGAGCTGATGGGTGGATGAGATTCCAATCAGGCAAATAGATGGATTACCAGTAAGTCTTTTTGTTCGGCCATCTGGATGTACTGCCACCATGCTCATTTCTCAGCCTGATGACCACAGTGATTTTGGCAATGGTTGTGGCTGCTACCATTCATTCTTTTAACTCTTTTAACTTTATCCTCTTTAAGAGCTACGCATGTTTATGTTTCAAGATCTCTGAATAGTAATTTGCACAACTGTGTCCCTTTGTGGTTGCTCTTCATCTTCTTGGAGCAGTTTTACATACAGCATATGCCTTTTGAACTAGCTTGTGACAAAGTGACTCAGACATTTCTGCTCTAAATAACCTTCCACCAGGCAGTGAGTAAAAAGGAGACAAGTATCAGCTCTCCATTTTGCTGGACAGGGCATGCACAATAAGCAGACAGTCAGATGGGAAAAAATGTGGATTTAGTAGTGTTGTCAGTAGTAGATCCCAGCTGTTCCCTCTGATACAGCACACATAGGGACTCTCCGTACAGGACTTGCTTCAGCTGCATTTTACTCTATGGTTTTGTTGATCTTTAGTATTTTGTCAGCCCCAATAGGCTGATAGAGGCATCATCTTGCATATTTTAAGCTGAAAGAAAAGTCAGCAAACAAATACTGAGAGAGTCTATACAGATACCCAGAGACAAAGCTAGCATTATAGGCCATGCAATCACTTTTTATGAAGCATTGTTAAGTCTTATTGTCTCAGATCCATACACACTGTCTCGCATCTTAGCTCTCTGGGGGAAAAAAAGTTCCCAAACGTGCTTGAAATACTAAACTAGTCCCAGGAGGGAAAACCTAAACAAACACTATTCCCCTGTTGAACACGCCCAATCCTTCCCTAGTCCTCACAGCCACTGACACCACTTTCTGCCAGCCACTCTGTTTTATTGTTAGGAAGTAAGGCTTACACTGCTTGTACAGGTTTTTACCACCTTTGTACACTGCATGTCCCAAATACTCAGCCAGCTGTGTGCTGCTGATTCTTACAAGGGCACTTACACACAGAAAAGGATTCTGTATAAAAACTCTGCTGCACTAGGACTAGGTGGTGACTAGTGGGGACTGGCCGTTAGGTCACCACCGGTGACTTGTGGTGACTGGTGCCATCCATTACACAAGGGGACAAAGAGCAGAGATTTTAGCAGAATGGCTTCTGAATGACACACTTCCTGTTATCAACATATACTAGCGTGTGTACGTATTGCAACAGAATAGACCAGGCATCTCAAATTACCACTAATTCACAAAAGTAGGGTTGGCTAGATTAGACTCTTGATACAAGAATTTATAAGAATCAAAGTTGTACATGGTGAAAATCATCAGTTATCACTAGAAATAAAAGCATTTCAGATGCCATTTCCTTGCATATATGCTTAATAGTTTCAAATCATTGACAGCATGTATCAGCTCCTCCCCATCACACAGCTGCATCGACTCCACAGCCTTTGGATTCAGTTCAAATCTTGTTTTCAGTATGACAAGAACTTTTGTCAACACTGTAGTTAAGCAGCAAGAAGAATGCCAGTAACAAGACAGACAAACAGAAATACCTTAGTAATTAGGTGAAAATCTAAAGCCTTAGAAAGGCTGGGTAAGTTTTCAGCACAAACAGGACCATAGCTATAGCGCTGGTTTGCTTAAACTGTACCTGAGACAGCCGCTTCTAGAAACAGGTTTTGAGACACAAGCCAACTTCTCTTTCCAGGCAGCCCCTGCAGACATCCTGAATCCAGACTGTCTAAAGTGCCATGTGTCTTCACATGACACTATGTTGGCCCTCATCAGAAAGGCCGCAGGATGTCTTGTCTATCTAGCCTCAAACATATGGTCTCATCACAAGAGCAGATGGGATGCAAGGAGGTGATGGGGACAAGTAATGTTTACAGCGTTCTATCACTGCAGGGTAAGGGTCAGGTGCTTGGGGCAAGCTCAAGTTTTATCTGAGTATGCCAGTTAGCTCATCAGTCCCAAATCTGATCCTGAGACCTGATCGAGAGTTTAATTCAAAGCAGTGTGAAGTTGCTCTTCAGGCTGTACTCATCTCATTGAGCCTCCCTACCCAATGGTTCAAGGCAACTCCAAAAAATTGCATATCAGGTATGCACAATTTCATAGCAAATGCAAATACAAACTTGAAGTGTCATATCAGTATAGTGGATTG
>JAVHNF010017313.1:16228-27140 GCA_034783455.1 Micropsitta finschii | reverse complement strand
CTAATTTCTTAAGATATACATAGTTTAATGCAGTGTAATCTTCATATTCAATTCAAAAGTCAACTCTTTAGGCTTCATTATCTTTTTTCCTTGCCACACCTTCTTTTACTCAGTGAATTAGGATGAAATGAAAAGGCAACAAGCCTTAAAATATTTTGAAACATGATTTTTTGCCTTGCTAATGTTTTTTTCTCAAAATGCAGTATTTTTTCCAACAACTTTTACAATTAATAAACACAACCCACCTTAAAAAAAAATCAAATGAACACAGTCCTTCTTACGTAAATTGCTCAGTGAGAAAACAAAGGTCTGAGAGTAAGACTTCATGAGGCATCAAACACGCCATCTTGCCCTTCTACTTCTGCTCACATATTCCCACCGCCTCCTTTGTGTTGGCAGTAGAGCTCGTGACCAGGAGGCAAACCAGATTAGGCACCTGGGAGGCTGAAGACTAAATTAGTGAAGAAGATAAAGAACAAAAGCAGCAAGAAAATGGGATTTCATCCATACAGCACGCTGTATCTGCTTAAGCTCATAAAAAAGCCCCAAAACCTCACACACTGAAGACTTCTCAATAGTAGGTCAGAAAGTGTCTGCAGTAAGTTAAAATACATACAGAACCTGTTTTTAGGAAAAGCTTCTTTTTGGCATAACTGTTAGTATTTATTTAAAATTCAATGTGAATTTGTAAATGATCTTACATACGTCTTTATGAATATGTTGTTGCTTTGGGAAGACAACTAGTGCGGTATCAATGGTTACAGACCCCCTGACTGGTGAAAGTGCTGTAACACAGGGTAGCGAGACTACAGAGAGGCTGGTGAGTGCCACGCTTTGATGCTAAAATGCCACCCTTGGCAGCAGTGGCTACGCAGCAGTGGCTACACAGCAGCTTCTGGCATAGACGCCCATCTTGAAAGAACAGCAAAGAAGGAAATGAACCCACAACAGCAGAGAATATAAAATCATTTTTCCACCCCAAGTGAGTTGTAATACTGGCAACAACTGCTTTATACTCCATGTGCATACTCCATGGGAATTGTTCTTACAGAAACATTTCTTCCCCAGATAGAAAGAACAACTTATTAGAATGCCAGCTCAGAACACAAGAAGTCTAGAGGAATTACCAGCAAGTCTTACTGTATTCTGCATAAATAATCCAGGTTGATTTGTGAACTTGCACTCTGGCAGCAGCATTTCTAATATTCAAAGGCAAAGGCTCAGTATGGAGTCACCACAATGCTGCTCAGCTGCAGTTGCCAGGAGCAGCACACAATGGGAATGGATCATCACTAACCTGGACTGCCCCTGGGATGCTCAAGCAACTTTAACACAGAAGGCAGTAGCATTCTCTAGCTGAGAGCACAGCAGAGGGCAGGAGGATGGCTACTTCCACCACTGCCTTTGTGTGACACTAATACAGTGCAAATCTTACCATACTAGGAAGAAAATAACCCAGCTCAGGAGTTCCAGCCGGGTTGGCAAGTTGCACTGGCTAAGTGATGGCTGCATGAGTAGCAGAACTGACAGGGGAGAGACAGGGCTGTGGGGACAGGGTGAGGACTGCACTCTTCTCCATGTCCCACCAATACTTTGGCTCTGCTGGAGGGCCAAAACAGATCCTGGTTCCCAACGTGCATCCTGTCCACAGGTAGAAAGGGAGGCCTCTAGATTAAGAGAAATCACTCTCCTTTTAAAGGGATAAGGAATCTTAAAACTTGTTAGGATTAGCTTACAAGTAAATTATAGTCAAGCTTGCAGAGCATGGCAGAAGGGTTGAGTTTTTTGGTTTGGTTGGTTTTTGTTTGTTTAAAGCAAGAGTCCTGTAAAATTAGGGAGTTAAATTGCAGTATACATGAAATATAAGCAACATTTTGAGGCTGCTAAGGCATATGAAACAATCTAGCAAACAGTACCAAAATACGTGGGCTTTTGATATTCTAGCAGTTACTGCTTTCCACAAAATTAATCAAAATCACCTCCATTTGTATGAGAATGTTTTATTAAAAATACGTATCTTGTTTCACATAAAAAGAACCAACACTGTAATCAAACACAACTTCAGAAGTTGGACAGGAATTACTTGAAAAAAATACAGGCTCCTGTAATCCCAAAGCACCCTCTGACTGCATCAGCCACAAATAAACCTCTTCCTGCATTCAAGGCCCAGAGGGGCCTGTTGTGTACATAGCAAAGTGCCCAGGAAAGAGCAGCTGTACAGTGGCAGGGCTATGAATCACTCACAGCAGCTGGTCCCTGGTGGAGACACATGCAGGAGACATAGGTCCTGCTCACCCAGATCCCAGGAGGTCCGTCACTCCCCAGTCCTGCTGCTGGGCACAATGGTAACCTTTGCAAGAGAAATGCTGCAGTGGCCCCTGACTCAAGTGTCACAGGTTGGCCACCTCTTTCTGTAGAGGAGAAGTAAAGCACAGCACTTTCAGTTAACTTCACTTGGGATCCAGCAGAAACTCACATTAACAGCACTGTTCAAAGAAACCCAGCCGTGCTTCAGCGATACAACGGGATGCAATAGTCTTTTTGATAAAGATGACCTCAAGTGAAAACTGTGCTGGAATCCACTAACTTCTGGATCCCCACTTCTCACAGCCTGACTTTATGAGACTTTTGGAAAGACACAATTTTTAAAGCAACAAGTTACCAGCTGAGGCAGCAGCAAATATCAATTGAAAGTTTAGTGCATAAAAATCAAAGAATACAAAAGAGCTGTCAGAGACACCTGCTATTTAAAGTGTACAGAACAAAACACTGGCTGCATTTACTCTTGTAGAAAACATCCATTTGCCAGGCTGCTTTTCTTGCTCTGGAGATACTGAAGATGCGGGTCCTTTTAAAATTACTGAGATGTATTCCTCATCCTTCCAAAATGATAAAAATGTAAATTCAAAAAGCATATCAGGCACTGACTGTAAACTAACATTCAGCGACCAGCTCGTGACATAAGCAAGGCACAAAGAAGAAGAGACACCAGAGCAAAGGAGAAGCAAGCGGACTTTAAATCACAAAACAGCAATCCCTTTGCTTTGACCTGACAAAGCATCAAACGATATGGGCAGCTGAAACAGCAACAGTATCTGAGGTTGGACAAACAGAGTAACTGTAAAGCAAAGTTCAGATCTGAAGAAACAACTGGCTTGCATGTCATTATGTGTGTTCTAATCCCATATAAGTCATGATTTGATTAAAAGAAATTAAAAAAAGATACTTCACCTAGCATCATGCTTCATAAACCTAAGAGGGTATTAAATTCATGTAACATTAGAGGCCTGTGTTTTCAAGTGCTTTTTATTATCTACAGTTTTAATTCCTTAGACTGCAATTAATCAAGCACTCAGTCCAAAAGGCCTGTCACTTTCCTGACTATGCTGGAATTTATGACAGGGATCAGCTTCCTTACTCTGCTGAAATCCCAGCTCCACCAGCTCCAACACAATGATTCCTCTTAGCACACTGTTATTGCACAGATTGTAATGCAACAGGATTTGTCCAGCATAGCATTCGCTCCCATGGAAAAAGAAATGAACTCACTTTCAGGGCCTTTGGTGATTTTACAGAACTGGAATTTAAGAATTCCTCTTTTTTTTTTTTTTTTTTTTTTAGCAAAGCAGATTTGTCCTGAGATTAATAAAATGCAAATATCCACTGAGCTCCAGAATGCCATCAATCAAAATAACTTTCCTTACTGGAATGAGGTCTTCAACACAAGATCTTAATTCACCAAAACCTGAGCAAATCAAATACTTGCCTTAATTATAACACTCTTCAAACTCACTGTCATAAAACTTCAGGGGATTTCAGAGCCCATACTGAAAAGTTCTGATCCTTACGGCTGACTTGCTCTGCATTTTAGAAAGAAAAAAGTATGACTCAAAGACATCCCAGACTGGGAATTTATAATCCTTCCTCAGCCTTGCAGAGCTACAAGGTGAAGCTAACCAGTTATTCAAAACCTCATCTTACAGCAAACAGAAATGCGAAATTGTCTCCATTTGTGAGGTGGCAGCACAGGAAATAACTGGATTTTAAAATAGCTCAACTTGAAAGGTGTCGAAGAACAAGGCTGTAAAGGTTGAGTCAGTAATTAAATCAGCTACAGCATGAAAAGTCCAACAACCATAAAGAATGACTCTGAAAAATACACAAGCTCATTGTTACTTGTATATACATTAGAAAAAAGTAATTCCAGATTTAAAAATCTCTCCCCAGGGTTATAATCCCCCTCCTAGAGAGATGTTGTTATAGCTTGTGTACAGTGTTCCAAAAGAATCTTTCATAGCCTTCAGAATTCTTCATGGTTTTCCTAATCCATTTTGCAGCAAGTGACATTTCTCTCCAGAACTAATACTTTAAAGCCTACTTGAAAATCCATCTTCAAATAAAATGCTCAAGCTTCTAAACACAATTTTGGAAGTACAGATGGTTTTTGATTTAATCACAAAATAGAACCAGTGAATTTGCTAACTCAGCAAAACCAACTAGAAATAAAAATCACAAAAAAAGTTTCTAGCCTCCAGCAATTCACAAAATGCTATTACAGTACAGAACATTATTACTTAAATCAGTTTTTTGTCTTCTGATAACTACTTTGAAAATAAAGGGTAATTTGACACCAATTCCATTACAGAAGTTTGTAAGCAGGTAGCTTTTTTGTGTGTGCAGTGGAAAACAGACTGCTATAGAATTGGATTAGTCTGCCAAATACCCTTCTCATACATCACATCTTAAAATATGTGTCTAGATGAACGTGAAAATCTGAACTCCTTGCACCCAGTTCCACTGCCTGCATTTGGATAATGCACGGGTACAAGGGTCCACCTACATAGCTCTTATAATGGGACCAAAATCTAATAGTAGCTTATCAAATTGCAAAGAGGTTCAAACCTGCTCTGACCTCAGTAATCAGAAAGATGAATGGGTGCCCCTGTTAGAGTAATGTCCCAGGAGTAGCAGCAATTTTGTCTGTAGTGAGCTCAGAGTTAAAAAAAACCAACTACCAAAACCCAAAAACAGTTGGTCAGGAAGTAACACACGAGAACAGCAAGAGGCTTGCTAAACTCGTGGCTCCATCACTTTGCACCTTTGGAAATCTGACCTTAACAAATGATTATGCTCAGCACAAGGCAGCAGAGAGAATCAAGCCTGCGATTTTCACGGTCTGAATGAGCGCAAGAACTTGGCTTCCAAGAGTTTGTCTTCTTAAGTTGCATGTGTCACAACAGGAATGTCGATTTCCATGGCAGAGAGGCGAGAGCGTGCAGAATATGGCTGGGAAGCATAGCTGTGCATGCTAGGGGCATGGGAATAGAGGGGCTGCCAAAAAGGAGAAGGTAGACTTTTACATGCACAGTACCACAGAAACAGCATAATGGAAGTGAAAAACAGACCACCAGCACTGGCAATGGCAATAAACACAGAGATGTCAAAGCTAAAGATAGGCTCGTATTTTCTGTTCAGATAGCTGTTATAAAAAATGACCCAGATTGATGGAGTGAGACAAATGGCACATGCAAGCAGGAACAAGAGGCCAGCCACGAGGTGGCAGCCTGCACTGTTCACAAGGCATTTGGCCAGTTTGACATTTGGCACAGTCGATACAAAGGCTGTGTTACACATGCCAATCAAGCAGAGAAACAGAGCCGAGACAGCAGTTAACATACTCAGTGGAAGGGCAAACTGAAGAACACGCAAATCCAGCTGATCAACAGCAGTGTACCACTGTGGGTCATATATAACACAGTCTCTGCTCCCATCAAAGCGAGCACACTTAATCCAAAGTCCAGTGTAAACTGTCACGTTCCTCTCATTCTTGTTGAATGTACACAGTCTCATTTGCCTCCAGTTTGGAAGAAGAACTGCTGCAAGGAGTCCAGCTACTGAGGCGGTTCCGCTGAGGAAGGCCAGGACGGTCGCTGCATGAACATCCCGGCAGCCCATGCTTGCCCACAGAAGTCGTTTCCTGCAATGAAGAAGAGGGGAAAACAAGGCAGTAGGTGAAAGTTTACAGACACAGGACTAACACTGACTCATCCCAGGTTAATAAACTTGTATGGCAGCTAATAGGCAGTAACTCTCTGGCATGTTCTTTGCCTTACACCCTTATGTGGAGGTAGCACTACCAAGTTCATGCTTTAATGAAACACCAGATTCTTTCACAGATTTTTAGGACTGCTCAGCTGACAGACTCCTAAATTCACTGTGATCAAAATCCAAAAGGAACACTTGAACATGTAATTCTACACAGCCTTTCACCTGGTGTCACTGTGGGGACTTCTACAGAGTTCAGGTGGAGAAAGCGAATCACTGACTGAGCGTGATTTAAGTTCAGCTCTCCTCAACTGGCAGCTCCCCCTTTAGCCCAGATGTAATATCAGAGTAGGACTTTTAAGTCCTACCTTAAAAAGGAATTGCTTAAACCCAACACAGTTAGACTGGACAAGGAATGGATATATACCCAGTTATACACATTACATACAGAACAAATTGTTGATGAGAGCTGCAAAGTAGCAGAGAAGACTGCTGATTAATGTACTATGACTTTTTCAAAAGCAATTAACAGCTCTTCCACACTACGTCTGCCTCTCAAAACCAGCTGTCCAAGACACAAGCAATTCCAGAACACAGATGGCTTTTCAGGGGTCACATTTTCCTCTTCAAAACAAGTGTTAAAGAATACTGCTTCCTTTTCAATATAACCCCTGTCTGCGTACCCAGTATAGTCTCTTGCCTGGAGGGATATCAGGAAGCAGTCTCAATGATGGGTCTTTTAAAAAGACTCAATCTGAGTAATCCCCTCCTCTGGGTGCTTGAGATACTTTAAAGAAGCCTAATCTATTACAGGCACTGAGCATCAACCCCAGAATGTACTTGAAGCAAGACACTAAAAATTACAGTACCTAAAAATGAGAGTACCTTGAATATACTCACTGAGTGCCATTCATTCATAAACTCCTACTGAAATGTCTTCAAAGTCATTAAAATGCACTGTGCTTATTTGTCTAAAGTCACAAAATAGTTCTCTAGGTACCAGAAGCTCTACCTAATGTGTACACAAATACCTGAATATCCGTATCTCAGAAAGGTTGCAGACATGGTTGCCACCATACAGAACTACTATCTCATCCCTTACTCTCCTTCTACACCTGCAAACATCAAATGCCCAGGGGACTTTTCAGATGAGGAATTTCCACATATACTGGAAGCAGCTGGAATAAGCACGGGCGTGACCATTTTCAGAAACCCATGGTTTGTGCAAATTCATTTGCAAAGGTAGATTATGAAAATCTGGGCAGAGTTAATGCAGGGTGGACAAAAAGAGACGTGAGGTTCATCCATATTATCGAATACAAGAGGGTGGACAAGAAAAAAGGAGGTATTTTCTTTCCTTCTATGTCACCAAGGTACACTTACGGCAAGGACTACACTGCCAGGACTTCGGACAGCATGGGGAAATTTGTATTTTTCCATTACCTCTGCTGTGTCAGCTACACAGACCGAAGATTTAGTCTCCAGTTCATCCTACAGTTGTGCTTAGACCACCCTGCATACTTTATTTTTGATAGATGCACCAGGAATGCAAGGTAGGGATTTTGGCTGGGCTTTGCTGGGTTTTTTTTTTGGGTTTGGTTGGTTGAGGTTTTCTTTTTTGCTGGTGGTGGTTGTTTTGGATTTCGGTTTTGTTTTTCTGTTTGTTTGGTTTGGTGGGGGTTTTTTTTATTTTTATATATATATATATTTTAATAAAATTAAAGAATCCTTAGTGCTTCTTTTGCCTTAGGAAAGACACAGAAAATATCTCATTTTCCCATTAGAGATATCAAGGGAAAGTCAATTTATAGGTAAGTTATCCACGATCACTCCATCTGAGGGAATGCTGTCCCATGTTGCAAAGCTGCTAGCTTTACAGGTGTAATTACAGCTTCAGTTACAGGTCCCTGATTAAGTCAGCAACAAAACAGATGTTGCCTTAATTAAGACTGATCCAGTGTACTTACCAACAGCGTGTTCAAATCAAGAGAAACTTTAGCAGCTTCTAGAATGAGGAAGAAAGGTGTCACTGGATCTAAGAAATAGAACAAGGAGAGTGTCAGCATCATATTACTTTCATGCATTTGTTTCAAGCAACAGTGTTTACACTGTAATTCAGAAATAAGGAATCTCAGATATGCTCACATTAGGCTGACTTCAGCACCTTTCTACAGTTTCCTCTTATTTAAAAAACAAAGCTCAAACTACATTTTTTTTCCCCTTTCCCCAGAAGCATGTTCTCTTTCTATCTACTCATCTCTGCCTTTATGGAACAGATAAGAGGGGTGCAAACAGCTCCTTTTCTCAAGGGTGTTCCAAGACACAAAGGTTTTCAGATCCTCAGTTTTATGTTTCTAACAAAATAAACTCCCAAACACATCAAGTCACATAAAATTATTATTTCAGATGTTAGGTTCCAGGCTGCACTTAAACAGCAGGGAGAAGGGGATGCAATTATTTTTAATGAGAGGGAACAGAACACAGACTGAACTGTTTATATACTTGTGGTTCTCTATTCCTTCCTGGCTTCTACACAAAGGAAGTACCAATGATGCCTTCTCAATGGCTGTCCAGCTTTCCCAGAGGAAGATAAAGGATCATTTTTTTGTGGAGCCTTTACACCCATATGAGATCCACCCCACTAAGTCCCAAGAGCAATAATGCAGGTCATAATAGGAAAATGGCTTTTCTGCTGGATGATGTCAGACCTACAAGGATGTCATTATGTGACTGTTAAGAGCTACAATCTAAAGGTGAGCTTCCTGTACTAACATATGCGAGGACATTGAATTTCTCTTAAATAACCTCTATCAAACCCTGAAATAATCTAACATTTATGTATGTGTAGTCTCCTGGAGTGCAACATCAAAGAATTTCTTCTATCAAACCATCTAGGAAAGAGAGAGACCTGACAGCACACACTCATACAACCCGTATCTTTCACTAAACGAGAAAGTGAATTTCCAAGTCTGGAGTCCTCCAATATGAATGCTATTGCATGTAAGACACAGAAATGTAGACAAAAATGAAATCAAGCATTTCCACTACCATCTTAATCTGCCAAGACTGCTATGAGTAAACACAACAATCTGGGGACACTAACTATGCAAGGCTGCAGAGATCAGCAGCAACACTCTCAACTGCATTTGGAGAAGCAGCGAGCTAAGTTGTTTGTATTATTTCAAGTTTGGGTCTCAAAAAAGTATTACTGCACAGTTTGGAGCAGCTCTTTTTATTCACTAGTATTTCTCAGCAATTTCAAGCTTTCTGTGCATTTAGTAGCAACCAAAGCTATGATAAACATGCAGATCTCCCTTTGCAGGGTCACACCCCAAAACACCAGCCAGTGCTCAGTAACAACCATAATCAAGTAGAAAATTAGTACTGGCAAACAAACGTATCAGAAAGGGAGCCTTGCCCATCCCAAGAGTCCCTCCCATTAAATGACGAAAACCTGTGGCCACCAGCTGTTGTAACAAACAGATACAGAGCAGGTATGGAATATTCTACAACATCTAACTCTGAAAGTCCTCCATTTCTATAGACATGAGAGTTTCTTTTATCTTCCTCTGCCCGTTTAGTCCATCTAACTTTATTCTCTGTCACTGGTGGTGTTGCACAGGTAAGGACCTCAGCTGCTTGTGAACCGCCTGTCCAAGGGACAAAAGCACACTTTGGCTAGGGCAGATGAAACGCTGTCTTGTCTTGCATTCTAGACACAAGCTTTTTATATCCCAAGGATCTTACAGCTTTAATATTCAAGGCTTTTATATCCTATCCACCAATGTTACCGATCCTCATACCACTTCAGGGACAGATTTTGCCACAGCTCCTATTTTAAAGATCTACGCTGCTGTAACAAGAGGTGCTTGCTGAAGCTGGTTAAAACCTGGTAGATCATTAACTGCTCACAAGCAAAACAAAATTGAGCAAAAAAGGAAAAAAAGAGGCCTTTACTAGAGACATAATTCAGTGATGAGTAAGGCCAGCTCTGTTCCCTTGCACAGCCCTAAGAAGACCACTGCTTCTATAAAGCTCTGCGGGAGAGAGGTCACAGCAAAAACAATTTATAAACAAACACATTCTCTACCTATCCACAACAGTGTTATCAGTTTAAAAAATCATCATGAGTTTTGTGTAACTGACCACCTGCAACTGGAGCCCAATAGCTATGCTGTTTCAAGATAACTGGAAGTAACTGGTACAGAATCAGTACCACCAGTCCTGTTTTCTTCTGGAAATCCATTGCACAGTTCCAAGTCTTACAAAACTACTATTAAAATTAAATCCAGATGCACAGGATTAGAACTACCATTCCTAGTTAATGCATTAGCGTTTCCCAACATGACTTGTAGCACGGGTTCCAGCTGATTTAGGAAAAACAGATGACAACAACCAAGGCCGATGCGGAAAACACACACCTCCCCCCCGAGAGGTTCAGCTGCTGCCTGCGTGCCCGGCACAAGCCAAACACCACTAGCTCTCCGTGCTTCCGACCTGTCGCACTTCCAGCCGGGACGAGACACTGATACTGATACCGCCACCGCCGGCCTACCGACAGTGAAGCCCCCTCAACAGCAGCGCGCCGGGCCGGCCCGGCCCATCAGTCCCTTTAAGCCCGGCAGCAGCCGCCACCCCCATACCCGCTCCGGCTCTCACCTTCCTGTCAGGGCACGGGGCCACGCAGCGAAGGCACCATAGCCGCGGCGCTACCCGACCTGCCCCCGCCGGGGCCGCCTCTCCCCTCAGGCGTTCGGGAAATGCAGCCTCCCGAGGGAGGGGTCTCCTCTGCACTGATTACTGCAGGGCTCTGGCTCCTTAAATAGCCCACGCTCACCGAGAGGGCCCTGTCACAATGGGAACCCGA
>JAVHNF010017313.1:1850-16002 GCA_034783455.1 Micropsitta finschii | reverse complement strand
CAGGGGGTGCTGTAAACACGTTCCTTTACGTACGGCGCCTGCGTGGTTGACGTTCGAGGAGCCGGTGACTGCCGCCCGAAGCAGCTGTTACGCGGGAGGGTGGCGGGGTACCGGCCTGGCCTTGGTAGGTGCGGAGCGCCTGCGTTTGCTGCTGCTGCTGCTTCTTTCCTTCACTTATTAAACTCCGTTTACCTTAACCCACAAGTTACCGTACACCTTAACCTATTTATTCATTACAACTCTTCATGCACTGCTTAAATAAAACCAAGATTGTTCTCATCGCAGTCCTTTTCCACCCCCATTTATGTGTGAGATTAGACCAGTGTTCAAGAAATCTGACAAAAACCTCCATGTTATTTTCAACGATGAAATAAATGGAGTATCAAAAATTGTCTGCAGCCCACTCTGGTGAAAATATGCTAGCTCCACACACAGTAAAATTAGAGGAAAATAGGAGTAAGAACCAGTACTAAATGATAGTAGAATCGGATTATGATAAATCACACCTTTCTTCCCAGTGACTGCTTTAACTAAATTTAGAGAAGCAGGGTTTGGTAAGTGCACTTACAAAACCAAACCAAACCAAGTTGAGAAGCTGTTGATGGCATTCAGTCTTACGTTGCTTTGTAATCAATTTAATACCACTGAAGTAGAATCCCATACAATAAAAGAACTTGTTTGGTTTCTTTATTATTTTTCCAAAAATAAAATGCGTGCCTGCTTGTTCCACAAAAGCTGGAACATCAACTATTCCCCAGCTGTTGAAAAACAGTTATAATTTCTTTCACTAAAAAGTAACATGTACCCACAACTCCATAAAAGGAAGAAATCCCAAATGAAAGTGTGGGAATTTGGAATCAGGAGTACAGTATCATCTGGAGTACTACAGCAGGCACTGACAGCCCTGAAATAAAACCCCAACATTACACATCAGCTTTGCTTTTTTGTGTTCATACAAGTCACTTCCTTGCTGCCATTTACTTGTGTTTCCTTTAAATCTTTAAAAATAACACCACCCCCACCCCCCGCAATCTGATGCCTGTTAAAGCAGAACTGGTTCACATTAGAAGTACTACAACCTGGAAACATGTTCTATCAGAAATTGCCCCTGGTGTTCCCAAAACATGGAGTGGTTGAACTTGGTCCTTTGCTACTTCTGTGAGTTATACTCCTTCCATTCATCTCATTTGGCAAAAAAACACTCCAGAGATCACCAGTTGTTAAGCAGTACTTTGAGTTACACATACTTTGATCTTTACTCTGTTGAGTCGGTAGTCAAGGTAAATCACAAAACCCCACTTTTTTTCCCCACTGTGCTTTACCCAAGTGCCAAAAGACATTGAGCCAATGTGGGGGTGGCAGCAGAGAAGTGGACAGTGGTGGCAAAGGGAACAAAAATTAAATGGGTTCATACATATAGGGAAAATACTAAAACGTGTTGGATCCAGCCATGAATACTATCTTCTATTCAGCTGCTCTTCTGAAGTCTGTAAAAGTAGTAGTTTCTTTTTCTGATATTCTTCATTCTCCTGCTCTGCTTCCTCAGCTATGGACTTTCTTATACACGCTTTTAGTTCCTCGATTCCTTCTCCAGTATGTGCAGATACAGGAATTATATCTTTGAATTCAAGTGTATTTGCGGGAATGATTTCTTCTTCTAGTAAGTGTACGTAGTCTGAAAAATTATATCGGAGGAGTTAGTACAATCCCCAAACAGTGTATCACTACAAAGCCCATAGAAGTGCACTGCATTTACAAAATAAGCTTTAACAAACTTCAGTAAACATAATTGTAATTAATATAGAAGTTATTATTTGCTTCATCTTTAAAAAAATACCTAAAGACTTAGAAGACAAGCACTAACACAACAGTTAAACCATACTTATGCTCTCATGAGGAGATTCTACACCTTCCTTGAAGATGAGTACAAAGAAACGACAAGTTGCAGGATTTGGGAGATGGATGGTTTTAAGCTTTCCTGGTTCTTACACACTCAAGGGAAGAAAGGCACCCCAAGGTAATAGCAAATTTGAAGTAAACTTGTATAGGCCTGTCCAGTATTTTCACATGTTTTGGCCAGAGAATTGTATATACATCAGTGTCCGTAAGGGGAGCTTCAATGGAGGTTAGTGTTATCTAACATACCTAGACTGGAAATTTACTCTTCCCTATCATAGTTAGGAAAGATCTTCTAGGATATCTCTATTCATTAAAGTACTACCCAACAGCGAAGGCAGCACTAAAAATGCATATAAACAGAGCTCTAAATGCAGGAAATGGTTTTAAAACATATGTTCAAATAATAAATTTAACAGCTGACTTCAGTTTCAAACAACTCCTTGCCAATGCAGTTACCCCTGATGAAATCTTACTGTGACTTGTTGAACACAATCATTGGAAGTTAATTTACCTTGAGGATTCTGTAGTTGTTTCATAAGTTCATTTAAGTTATCCTTTGCACAAGGTAAATCCATCTTATTAACTGCAAGAAGTGCAGGCTTTGTTAGCAGTTCCTCTTTGTACAGTTCCAGTTCCTTGAAAGGTAAGTAAATTTGCCTTAATAAGTATCTGTAGTTTAACAAGTGCTACTTCAATTTTATATCAGTCTTTCACGCCTAGGCAGCTGTGAAGGTGCTCAAGGTGGATGTATTAAAGCACCCTGTCAGAAGAAAATAATGCTCAGTGACTTCTTGTTCAAACACAGATATTTCAGGTAAACAGGCTGGCTGATTCTGAAACAGCCTCCAATAAAAAGAATGAGGTTTGGGTTTGTTTTTCTGATAGCCAAAAACACAAAATCGATTTCAGAAAAAGTTCGGATCTATAAAACATGTAAGGAAATTGTTGGAGAGCTTTCTGATTCTTAAGGACTTAAGTGGACTATGGTTAACAACAGAAATAAATGAGTATGCTTATGAGTAAGCTAAAAATAAACAGCAATAGCTGAAATTCACAAAATTCATCATCTTAAGTTGTGTAGCTAGACAGAAAACAGCTGCTAAACCTGAAATTACATAAAATGCTTTATTTTAATCAGAAGCAATGGTAAGAGATGGAAATACTGAATATCTGCACAGCTGGGGCCTGACGTCTCATACCGATTAGGCTGTGCAGCAAGGGCACCAAGGCAGGGATTTAACTATACCCATGTATTTCTATTTCCTAAAACACATCCAGACTGGGGAACTGAACATGATGTGTATTTTCACCTTGGCTGTAAGAAATATCCCATATGCTGCACACATTAATGAAGGAGCAGTTGTGCCCGACATAAAATAGGGCAGTTTCACCTGGACAGTTAAAAATAAAGACTGCATCATTTTGAAGAAGTCTAAGCTTGTTTGCTGGCCTTATATTATAAATCCAGAAGACATGATAACATTTTGAAAGTTCTTGATCAAAACTGAGCCTCTTTCTTGCCTCTACATGTTAACTACAACCGTCAGCTAGGAAGATGAGAACTTACCTTTGTTAGAAGCAGTATAGTTTCAAAGGCTGTTCTGAACTGAGTCTTAACAGACAGTTGAAACCCAGAAATATCAACCTGAAAAAGTGACACAAAAACAAGCTTTGTGGTATGAAGTTATGCTAGAGTATCAAGGTACTCTCTATCAACTAATTTGCAGTACAATGTCCATGTACATGCTCTCATTCCTGGGAAATAACAAGAGGGCAACTATACACCAAAGTAGCACTACAGACACTGGAAGCATGAACTGGTTGGTTTTGAGAAAAGGTTTGATTTTTAAACCTCTTCTTTAAGGGATCTTACAGAAAAAAAGAACATGAATAAAAATCATCGCATGCTTTAATTATACTTGGAACAATTCACTGCTCTAAATTATTGGCTAAATTCTAAATTGTATTTAAGGACTTAATTTACCATCAGTTGTTGGCGCATTCCAGTCTGAAAACAGTACTGCAGCTACATTTATCATAAACATGCAAATGACAAACTACTTCCTAAATTCCAACTACACTGCAATAAACATGCATTTTATTTACTGCACTGCCCTTGATTTCAGTAAGCTGTAAAATTTATTTCACTTACAACTAAGAGAAGCTGTTTGGTTCTTTCTACATGTTTGAGAAATTTGTGGCCCATCCCTCTGTTTACATGTGCACCTTCAATCAGTCCTGGCAGATCAGCTACCATGATCTAGGAAAACAAGTTTCAAACAAAATATTTCAAACAAGCAAAAACGGTTATTTTAAACCATCAGCATCTATTATCATTTTATATAAACAAAAGGAACCCAGACAAGGAATGTCAGGAATATCTTTTTTGAGAGACTCTTTTTACAAGTATGTGTATTCCTTGGAATTGGGTGGGGGATCAGTTCTCCAGCAGTTCCATTAGTATATCAGCTTCCAACCAAAGCCAGCAGAGACTGTCCCGATGGAAAGGTATTTTGTCATTTTCTGTGCTGGTCGAGAGGGTTGTACAGAGTTGTAAAGGAGAGCTGAGACAGACTGAAAAACAGCAGTATACTAAAGCCCCAAATATCTACTCAGTAACTCACAGAAAGTTAAGCCAGTGAAGCAAAGAAAAACAAAAGTAGGGTCATCAAATCTATCCAATACCCATTTAGACAGCAACTGGATTCAATTGAACAATACCCAAAGCCAGCAAACAAAATTTCCAGTGTGCTACCTATGGCAGAAGAGTGCTTTCTGCTATGAGTGAGTTACACTCCCACTCGTGTTACACTAATTTTTAACTATTATGCTTTTCCGAAATACTTGAAGCCTTCCTTCAGAATTTTCCATGAAAATGAGACATGAGATACAGCTGGATGAACTACAGGCTTATAACTAGAAACAGGGAGAGAATAACCAGAGAGTTAGCACAGGAACATCCACTTCCTGGTGTGATGGGTTTGGATGCTGTAGTCCCATCAAAAGCAGCTTTTTCCCCCAACTTCAGTTCTCTTTCAAAGAATATTTTTTATGGAGCTCATAAAAAGCCCCTTATATTCTCTCAAAACAGCACTTAGTTCACATATTCTGGCAGACGAAAATGGTTCTGCTAGTTTCCATGATGTGGTATGAAGGTCTGAATCCAGACTCTTACTCAGATCCTCTACTTTGTGTCTTTTCCAAGCAGCAATGACACACAGCATCAAGTAACTCGCATGTCATTTCTTCTTCAAAATGTACTAAGATAAAATAAACAAATTGCTACCTATTTCCTTAAAAAACCCACCCATGTTCTGAATTAAAAAAAGGATATATAATGAGCCATTCTCCCTTGAATACTCCAGAACAGTCACCTCAATTATTGCTCTTAATTACGCTGTTTTCAGCAGTTGCAATACTCAGAGCTGAAGTACTTCCTCTTATAAATATTCCCTGTAATCACAAATCACTAGTTACCTTGAATTTAGAAAAGATTTGTTTTTGTCCATATAGCTCCTATATAGCAGCCACATTCTAGTATAAAAAGCATGAACTGCAGAAACAGCCAGCAGTAAGGGTCATTCTCCAAGAGACAACAAATTGCAGGAAAGAAAGCCAGGAGTGCAAGTAGTTCTGCTGGAGAAAGATAAACCAGTAAGAGCAAGAGGTCCCGATTCATGGAGGGAGGTAGTTTTTTAAAAACACTATAAACAATCCTGTTACTTGCAGCCAGGCTTTCTAGGACAAGCTACCCTAAACCAGCAGATAAAATGGACATACAAAAAACTTCCCTTAGATGTATGCATCTCTACAGAGAACCTGACAAACAAGACTTACTTCCTTTAATACACAGCTTTGTAAAAGGTTGTTAAATGAAGGTCTGAACCCCTTCATCAGCTACTGAACCCCCCCTGAGATTATTGTTTCTGAAAGTGAAAAGAGGAGTTTTCTGTCTTTTCACATCTGAGAAGTATGCTTTTCTGGTTAACTCATCTGAAAACCTTTTATGCATTTGTCTTTAATCTTGCAAATGATAAGTCCAGTCCTGCATATATCATACCCTTCAAAGACAAAATAAAAGCACTTCAAAGAACATTCAAGCTTGAGGAATATAAATGTTTGCTGTAACCTTAACATGAACTTGTAGTCCAAAATCTATTACTAAGAGTCTCATTTTGCACTGGTTTTCCTCCAAGTGGATACTGTAGAAAGGATTCCAGGCACCACAGAGTTACCTGAAAAAGCTGTGTGGAATTTGGGTTCACAAAAATTAAAGTGCTTGGCAGTAGCTCCACCACTCCTCCAGAGATACAACAAAAGAAACTGTACCCGGCTACCTTACCTCTTAGGTTGTGCACTATTCTGGCTCTTCGGGCTGTCATCACTTCATATTATTTTATGGTTTTTATTAAAAACCAGAAAAATGGACAAATAACCCCCAAAATGCTCCATGACCCCCACCCCCCCCAAAAAAAAAAAAAAAGAAAACAAACAAAACCAAAAACCAAACCAAACCAAAGAAACAAACAAACAAAACAACCCAAACCAAAAACCAACACAGCAAGCCCAGGACAAACCAAAACCCAAATGGAAGTTAGATCAGCCAACCTAGAAAGCCAAAGCAGTAAGTTACAGTAACTGAGTTATATTCGCTAAATTCCCTGTCATTCACTACTGCAGATCTGCAGCTATTGGACAAATATGCCACTGTTTAAAATCCAGTCTTAGAATTACTTATTCAATCCAGAGCTTTCTGTACAGTCAACTTGGGTAAAATCTGCCTCTTCTAAATAAGAATAACTGGTTAGTCTCAGAAACAATGACTTTTTTTAAAGTCCTGAACAAGTTAGAACATAGCAAGCTCAGTTCCACACATGAGCTCACAACTCTCAGGTTATAAAAGTAGGATTAGAACCACAGAAAGAAGACAAGGGAAAATAAGAAGACATTTTCCAAAGTGACCTGAAGTTAGCTCAACCTCATATCACATATTAGCATTTGGTTTTAAAACTCTACTATTATCATTTCATAAAAATAGCACTTTCTCCACAACTCTCATTAAGTGCATGTAATTGCATTTTACATGTATACATTATAGATACACATATGAAAAAACCCTACAGGCTTCCCTTTTCTTTCTGAAATTATGTTAAGCAACATAAGTAATCATTATACACAACTTTAATGAACAACCAGAATGAACTGTCATACCAACCTGCTTATAATCCGCATACACGATCTTTCCTAGTTGAGGCTGTACTGTCGTAACTATGACAAGGGAAAAAGAGAACGGGAAGAAAACAAAACTGTTTTTTACATTTTGAAAGATGTTCATGTTACAAAACATTTAAATGTTGTGGGACTTATTTAAATTAAACAAATAGTAGCAGAAAAAACCCAAGGCAAATGGGATTTTAAAAATGATTGGAAAAGGAATAAAGAAAAGCAAACCAAGACATAACAAAATTAGACCACCCAAAACCCAGTGGCTAGCCAAGTCTTGGCACCCTTTCAGTTCTGTCTGTCATCCCAAAAAGGGATGATGGGAGGAAGTCTGACACAAAAATTATTAACCAGACTATGGAAAAGCTTCCAAAGAGCTTAAAAAAAATAACAAAAGGCAAAGTGAAACAGGACTCTTCAAACTGAGTTAAAATATGAAAAGGCCGCACTGAATCAGGAGTGGTGCAAGATCAGTAGGCATTATCGGTGTTTGTACTCTGGCTTTTTAATTTAAAAATGATCAGACAACTAAACCTGATTTACTGATAGAAAAACAGCAAAAAGATTTCTGTCCATTTTTCAATGAAGAGTTTCAAAACCAAAATCTTACTCCACTGGAAGAACAGAACAGGTGGTAGCGAATTCCAAACCATACAAGATATTTATGTAAAGGAACTTGGTGGTGCATATTTAGTAGACAAAGGACATTACACAACATGGAGTCTTAGATGCAGTTAAATGGGCTGAGACTAAACTATATATACCCTCCATGAACTTCAGCATAGGCTGAAGAACTACGAAGGGGTACACATAAAGCCTTGAGGTTGTTAAAGGAACTGGACACTGAAACAGCAAGTCTCTTTTTGGAGTATTTCTCATAATTAAAAATCTGTGTAACATATTTGACAGGCAACACGGTTATCCCTTAGTCTTTATTATAAACCTGCAAACCAAGTCAGAGAAAAGACTTTTTGCTGTCATGAAATATTACTGCTCTAAAAATGTGCAAACTTACATGCATAATCTGCAATCTCAGGTTTGGCATGAGAAACCTTACTTAACAAGGATGATTTTCCTGCATTTGGAAACCTACAAGGAAAATCAGGATTTATACACTGAATAAACAAATATGTGGTTCCTTCGTATTTTATTACCAAATACACTATATTACCTTAGCCAAACTCAATGCTATCAACTCATTTTTGCAGACTCAGTAACTCTGGAAAAAAAAGTAAAAATAAAAAAAATCACACCCCAAAAAATCACCCTCCCCCCCTCCAAAACCATACACAACTTCAGTACCAATGATACCTATGCTACAGTTTTGCCAGTGTAGCAAAGCAGTTGTAAACTCTGCAAGAGGGAGGCTTTGTATACCATATAGACTGAATGCACAGTTTGTATATGTTTTCAAGGCAACAGAGTTGTATGAGGGATCCTGAAATTAGGACTAACCAGCTTTGTTTCCAGGTAAACCAAAAATAATACTGGTGAAGCCCCAGGAGCTGGTATGTGCAGATCTGATTGTTGTAACCTTTTCTCTTTACAAAGGACAGCTATACAAAAACATTCTCTAAAGAGTATCGTAGCTTGTACAAAAGCTTCTTCACAGAATTCATCTACCCATTTCTGTAAGGTTTTAACAGAAACCTAAGTTAAAACTAAAATTATAAGACATGCTTATTGTAAAGATTAATCTTATTTTAAAGATTTAAGGATTGTAAAAGACACAATAGCCTTGATTCACGCCAAACTTGAAGCTTATGCTGACAACAAAGGATAGACTATAGTGCTTATTCACAGCACTTGCTCTATACAGAAGATCATACAAGACTTATGTTCCAGTCTAATTTACAGAGTTATTCAGCACAATTTTTCAGTGCAGCAGTGATCAAAGAAAACTTGTGTCCACAGGTAACTGAACATTGGTCACAAGATAAAAAAGCATGCGCCACATAGAAAACCATATACTTGATTACACACAGAATCAAGACCTATTAATAGGGACAACTAATAAGCACATGAGCAAATGAAAAACACGACTAGTACTGCATTAAGGGGCACTATAAAGGGGTTGTGTAAGAGGCTTTCTTAAATAAGAAAGAGACATCATAATTCTTGTTGTCACATGAAAACTATCAATAGTAGTTTTAATGTGCTCTGATGTTGAAAGGTACCTTAAAGACATTTTGGAAGGTTACTCTGGTCATATCCTCAAGTGACTATTTTGTTTCCACTAAGGCACAATATGCTCTTTGAAGTGTATGATGTAATCTCCACTATACATGACAACCTGTACCCAAACCTGATGGGTCTTTCCCATCAGTAATGTTTTTCACCTGATCTAATAGCAAACCACTTCCAAATCTCCTAAAGTAAAAATAACAAGCACAAAGAGATCAAAGTACAACCACGAACTATTGGAGGCTGATTCATACTCTCAACAAGAAAATATGCTCCTCTAATTAACTGTGATTCTTTTTACCCATTTTAAAGGGATACTGTCAGCTAAAATACAAGCCAAAATGCAAGATTAAAGTGCCAGTGCTGTAAAACTCCTGTATTTTCACATATTCTAAAACAAGAAAAAAAAATTCTATTATGTAATGATGGATGACAACTTGAAAATTATGTAACTTTAGATAAATCTGATATTAACGGAATTATTTCTAGTAAGAAAAAATATGAGGTATAAAGCCATGCTGTCTTCAAGTTTCCCTTCTTTAATGGTATATACCAACTAGACTATTTCCACCTCAAACTGCTTGTCATTTTACATCTCTGGTGTTTTTTATTAGTAAGGACCATGGGGCGGGTGGAGGTTGGCAGTAGATGCTGAGTACAACTTAAACACAATACTTACAACAATACTTTCATAACTGTAGTTTGTTGAAAGCTTTCTCCAAATGAAAATATTTTTATCTGCAATGTTATAAAGTAGTAACATTGAAATGCAAGTCCTACTGTTTTTGTTCGTAATTACTTCCTTCCAACCTGTTTATCTGGGAGAGTAGGGCACATCACCTTTGAAACTCTCTTTAAAACTACTACTGAAAGTATCCACTTATGCAGTACCATCAAGTCAAAGATGCAATATGGACAGTGTTCTTGGCTCTGTTTTGCACCTGCTACTTACTTCATAAATATTAGTTAATACTATTTTAATGATCACCATCATTGCCAAATTTGATTAATAATGATATATTACCCTGATTCACAAAGCCCTTCACAAACAAAAGCATAACCAGTACTTTCCGAATTTTAAAATTAATTTTAATAGGTTTAAGCTCTGATTTTTGCAAACTGCAAGTTATTTAAGTGGCAATTTCAATGTGCAGTAGCACTAATCCTCCAAACCCTCAAATTCCTTCGAAATCCCATTTGAAATTTACTACTTTATTTTCTAGTATCAGTTCTCAAACTACAGTACTTACCCAACTAAGCCAACATCTGCTATAAGTTTCAAATCAAGACGAACAATTCGCCTCTGACCTTTGCACGGCATAAAGTTTGTGGCCAAAGAGCCTCCAAGACCTCCACGCGCTGCCAAGAATCTGTCTCCTGCTGCATTAAGCTCTCCTGAAAATAAGGTCACCAGTGAAAAAGCACAATCCCCCACAATAGTTCAGTTGTGACTTTACACTTAAATCTATCTTCAACGAAGAGACAACTTTCTGTGAACTTCCTTGCAAGAGCTGTGTACTTAGGGTCATGGTATTTTTCCTTCTTTGGAAATAAATGAAATCAGTCACACCCCAGTTTTGCCTTCTGTCATACAGTTAGTCACTTCAAGAAAAGTGCTAAGTATAGGCAGGCAAAGTATGGCAAAGATGGTAGTTCTGAAGCTTCCAATACTTGAATTCAAGAATGCAAGGAAAAATCTACATTGATAGAGATATAGCTACAGAAAACTCTTCAGAGGTTCCATATTCTTTCATTAAGATGCAGGCTGTGTATCTCCCTTATGGTTAGAATAAGATAAAATACAACATCTGACCATATAATTCCGGGATACCTTCAGATGCTGACATGCCTACATCATAAACTGTTCTTGCCAAACATCAAATTTTGGTCCAAATCAAAATAATCTGTGACTTTAGTTTCAACAGTATGAGGATAAAAACTCTGAGAAACTGCAAAGAAAACACTGAGACCTATTCCAAGAGCACTGTATTGAGAGATCTTCCTAGTTACTATCAAGCACCACTCTTTAAAAAAGAGTGAAAAGCAGGTATTATAGATAACCTCAAGAGTTGACACCAATGATCATTATCTTTTAACAAGTGTCACAACTCAGTAGTTATAGGGTCACTTACCTGAGTTTATGGACACCTAATTTAAGTAAGGTCATTAATGATTCTGTGGAGGATCAGTATGGCTTCCAGCCTTTAACACTTGTTTGCAAGAGCAATTTTCTTTCTGCTGCATATAGTGATACAAACTAACTCCTGCTAATTTCTGGAAAGGGTCTTTTCCAACGATTTCTACAGTGGGTTTGTGGGGTTTTTTTGTCAACTCCTTCTCTGAAAGAAAATACACATGTATTTTGGGAGATACGTAACCTTAAACATCCTAGTGTCAGAAGTCTGCTAAATGTCATCAATAAACTTGACAGTATCTACTGGATAAACTAAAATAGAGCAAAAGTTCTTACCAATCTGCTTGCCATCATCACAGAGAACTGAAATTCCCAGAGGCACATGAACTTCACAGTCTTTTCCTTTTTCACCTTTTAGTGCTCTAACACTGGGAGAAATTGAACCAGGGTTAGTAACTGCTTTCTGGAAAAAACGCATACAACAACTTCCATCGAACAAACCCTTACCTGCTGTTGGCTCCTGTTCCAGCTACAAATCGCTTCAGAGGGTATTTCTCCTTAATGCTCTTTAAGGTAATTCTTTCCCGGGCAACGAACCAGACATCACCACCTCTTCCTCCTTCGCCACCCAGGCGAGGATAACCCATGCCACCAGTTCCTCCTCTCACATAGAGCCGTAAATCATCGATAAAGTTGCCATACTAAAAAGACCAAGTGTTATATCAGAACTGAGTTCTGTTTACATTTTGTTGTTGTAGACACGCGTGTAAAACTGCTTCAGTGTAACTTCGATGGCAATAACTAAAGCTCAGAAAGCAGACACGTAACCCTCAATAATGTCTTTTAATAAGCGAACTGTCTGACCTATCTTCTCCGGCAGCGATACCTCGCGGCCTTCCCGCTCGCCCTGCAGCGCCCCAGGCAGCGAGCACGGAGACAAGCGTGGGACCCTGCCGGCACCTCACTCCTCCTCAGCCCGGCACATACAGGCCTCCCGCGGGGGGCAGTGCCCGCAAACCGCCGATCCGCGGGCTAGACTGGGGAAGTGGGCACTCGGCCGGGACGTGCCCGCCGGGCGACACGCCAGCCCGCAGAGGACAGGCCGCGGGGCCTGGAGCTGGACCGCAGCTCCCCACCAGCCGTTCAAGCCGCCCAAGCGCTGCCTGCACGGGGCCCCGTCCCCACCGCTGCGCGGGCCGGCAACACTGACCTTCCGTAACACCGCCGCCCCGCCCCGCACCATGGCCGGAGCTACCGCCTCAGCCCGGGCCCGACCGGCGGCGGGAGAGGAGAGACAGGCAGAGGCAGGGGCAGAAGCAGCGCACCCTGAAGCGCAGGGCAAGAGTAAACCCCGGGCCCAAGCTCCAGGAGGCGGGTCAAGAAGGAAGGCCCAGGATCTCGGCTGCCAGCCGAGCAGCGCGCACGGAAACGAACAAACTCCAACTCCCGTCCCGCAACAGGCGAGGCGGAGCCACCTCCGGCACGGCTGCGCATGGGAGGTGCGGCTCGCCGGCGGTTGGGAGCTGCCTGGCATGCTCCAGCCGAGGCCTGCCGTAATTGCTGGACTGCCAAGGGTCAGGTCTAGTTTGGTGTCGTCCCTGCCCCACAGAGCATCTCGGGCCCAGAGACCCCGAGGGGATTCTGACCGAGGTGCGGGCAGGGGCGTCATAGAGGAGGGCAAGGCCCAAACTGCTGGGGCTGTGTGTTTTTGGGCAAGATGAGCACCTTCAGTACTGCTGGCTTTGCCCTTGCAGCCGGCCGCATTACAGCGTGTTGGTCATATTGCTGGTATGCTCTCTCTCAAAAAACTGGGACCTGGCCTTCAAACAGTGCTAGTTTTCAGGATGAGGATGACCGGTTTATGGCTTTGATAAGGCTTATAGCACATGAAATAAATGGTGACAAATGAGAAATTATTTTATACGTGATTGGGTTTGAACTTTAATGGGAGATTTAGGTTGCATATGAGGAAGAAATTCTTCACTGCGAGGGTAGTGAGGCACTGGAACACGCTGGCTGAGGAAGCTGCAGCTGCTCCATCCCTGGCAGCGTTCAGGGTCAGGCAGGACAGAGCCTTGGGTGACATGGTTTAGTGTGAGGTGTGCCTGCCCATGGCAGGGGAGTTCGAACTAGGTGATCTTAGGGTCCTTTCCAACTCAAACCATTCTACAGTTCTGTGATTCCATAATTCTAAATCATTACATTATTGAGGTCAGAAGGGTAAAACTGGTGAAAAAAGAAGACCCTCAGTTCTTTAACAAGTCTTTTATTTTGTGCATAAGTATTTTCCACACAGTATGAGCATATTTTCAGTGATTTTTTAAAGTGCAAATCGTCATGAAAAAATACTGTGTGCCTTCTTACAGCCTTTGTACAAGGTCATACATTCTCAGTTGCAGCTACCTGAGGAGAATCAATGCCATTTACAGTAATTTAATACTAAAAGTAAGTTTAGCAGCAGATTTTATCTGTAACATAATAATAAAATCCCCACGACTGAGAAAACAGTGGTGTGCCATCTACATGCTAAACAGGCCAACAGAATATTTAAGCATTTTCCGGGCTATATCACAACATACAAGTGTTGAACAGTGCCATTCTAAGTATATAACAGGACACCAGGTTTGGAAACTAGATTTCACAGAATCACAGAATCCCAAGGGTTGGAAGGGACCTCAAAAGATCATCTAGTCCAACCCCCCTGCAAGAGCA
>JAVHNF010017301.1:3909-20737 GCA_034783455.1 Micropsitta finschii | reverse complement strand
CTGAACAGCCCCAACTTTCTCAGCCTGTCTTCATATGGGAGGTGCTCCAGTCCCCTGATCATCCTCGTGGCCCTCCTGACAATAAAAGCTAGATCTGCATTCATCATCATGGAAGACTGAGACAAGCAGGTAGAAGTTTAGGAAAGAAAATTTATAGCTAATCTGTTGGGTCATGGATATAAAAAGAATGAATGAAAGATTTAGGCAGTGGGTGAGTGAAAAATAATGTAGAAATAGTGAGCCTCAGATATAAGAAAGAACTGCAGGTGTTTCAATGAGCTGTGTAACGCCATACCTTGTCTTCCACAAAGTATACTAGAAAGGTGTAGATGCCAGGTTATGTTATCTGTATTATGTAGATAATATAACATGAACTAACATTAAAAAATGACTTCATGTGTCTTGACTACTCTGTCTGCATTTGTATATTAAGTTAAACATAAAACGTTTTGAGGAAGAGGTAAAAAAGACCTGTAAGGATAAACAAACATTCACTTTGAAAGAATTTAATATTATTAATGACCTCTAGTGAATTTAATATTTTTAGTGATATTGCTATTATGCATATGGATGTATATGCATGCAAGTCACAAATATGGAGAGTGGCTGCTCACTCAGTGCACCTCTGACACATGCTGGACTTAATCTCTTTTTCTCACTACTCAGTGCTGCACAGAGACTGTGGTTGTATTGGCTGTAAATTTCAAGTTTTTAGTACTTGCAGGGTTCAGTATCATAAAGTCTCCTGGAAAGAGGAAAGAGCCCTGAAGCCATCTGTCATATGATACTTACCTGCTAAATATTAATAGGAATAAGTATGTCTGCAGTTTCTTTCACATGCATGTGCTCTGCCAGTGCTCTACATCATGCAGAAACAACATCCCTTTGGTGGTGGATCTTCTGCAGGTTTTCTGGATCTTTCGTACCTTTTGTTGTGAACATAACTTTTAGCTTTCTGGTCTGTGTCTAGAAAATAGGCTGACTTCTCAGCTGCCTGTAAAATCTGTGTAGACATATCCAAAATTATTCTCTTTTGCAGTGAGACAGTTTTTGATTTATTTTGTATTTTACATTATTACTCATATTATTATTTAGATTATTTCTACAGCCTTTCAAAGTAAATAATATTTTTTCTTCCAGTGCTATCTACATTATCAGATAATGTAAAAGTCATATCATTCCTCAAAATGGCATGGTATGCATATCTGAGACTTCTTTTATAACTCTTGCAAGTGAGGTTACATCAGTCTTCTGGTAGTAATAGAAATGAAAAGGGCAGTAAACTTGAAAAATACACTGATTTGCTTTCTTCTTCCAATACTGCCATCATCTTTAAAGCAAATAAGCTTTGACATTCACTCTGCAGCTGTTGAATTGCGCTATTTAAGCAGAGTAGGAAAAAATAAAGAGAGGTATATCAAAATGCTATTCAGCAGAAGAGACTAATTATCTAATTTATTAACTTGTCTGTTTAGTTAGTGTCATATGCTTCAGTAAGTATTACTAGACGGTGTGAAATGAATGCTGTGAGGTATTTGACTAAACCACAGGAATTAATACCTTCTGAATTTCTGCTCTGTTGGCCGTGTTTCATAGTTTTACTCACTTCATCCTGGCTAATGTAACTGCAAATACTGGGTTTAGTCATGACCTTTTTTATTATTTATTTGTTTATTGCTGAACTCCTCTCCTATGGAAATCATTACCTCTGTCTTTACAAAGCCTATAATTGGCCTTACTAACAGCGTTTCCCTGAGCTTTATGGAGGGCACTTTAACTCTTGTAATATGAGGAAGCAGAAGGAGATTGTAACTATGTTGTGTGGGAATTACTGCCCAGTGCCATTCTTTTCTTCTGAAACAATCCCTATCAGCCCTTGCACATTAATCTGCTTCTGCAGTCTGAGGGTAATAGCAAAGTTTACTGGGAACTACGTGGCTCTTCCACTAACAATATGATTTCTTTTTTGTCTTGTGTTAGGGGTCACTGAATCTTGTGCCCACTAGAAGCTTGCAGACTTGCTCCAGCTCCATGACCCCAGTATATAAAACTGTGAGCTTTGTACATTATAAATTCCTTGCTAGTTATTGAAGGACTTACAGGAGGACTCCAGTGCAAGGAAGCTCTTAGGTTAAATCCCTTTCACTGTCCAGAAAGTTTAGCTCATTGTACTGTGGATGACCAACACTTATTCCAGGAGTTCATCATATCAGTTTCTCTGGAGGACATAGATAAGCTTTTGTATCCTTTGACAACTACTTGCAACTTTGGATTTCCTTCTGGAATGACAATATCTTATGGACCTGGCCAGGATTCTCCGGCAGACTCCTGCTTCCTGCCTCCCACAAATGGAAAACCTGATAGGAAGTATCAGCACTGATGTGGACACACTTCTTAAATGCTTTTCCCTTGCCATCGTTTTGGTAGTTGCTTTGGGAAAAAACAAACAAGCTACATTTAGAGACTGCAGCGTTTACATCTGCCATCTGGCCAAACTAAATAGCCATTAGTTTACTTGCAAGTGTGTTGAAATCATCTGAATAAGAGAGAAATATGTTCTTGGGAGAAAGCAAGGTTGAAAGCGAAGACCCAAAAGTGGCTATGAAGGCTGGAACTGGGAAAGGGTTTACTTTGAGTGGTGCACTTTGATCCTGACAGAAGAAGTACCTGATTGAAGTGAGATCAGGGAAGAGAGAGAAACACAGAGAGAGATTGGGAGAACAGAAAGGTTGATCTTAACGTAAGAAAGGTGTCATATATTTTGTAACTGCCTTGTCTGTTTCAGATATCTCTAAAGTTGTGAATCATTTTCTTTATTTAGCTCAGCCTGGTTTGAGATTAAGTGTTAACATGGAGGTTGCTGGATACCTTCTTCAATTTAGGTATGCCAGACAAACTCTTGCTTTGTTCAGAAGATGGAAAGTTTGGCACTAGAAATTATGGCCAATCTCCATTCTTACCCAAGGATTCCACTTCTGGCTCCTCCTCCTTGTAGGAGGAGCTGCTTTTCTTCCATCTGCCAGTATATTAACATCATATACGTGATCATGATTGCGCATTACCTCTCATCCTTTCATTCAGTGTTACAGGCCAGGCAGAAGCTGAAGACTGGATAGATTGGCTTTCTGTTACCCACATTCTCCACCCCATCCTTCTGTAGGAACTCTCTTTAAATGCATCTGCTTCACTGAAAAGTAGACATAGTGTTGACATAGATATCTAGAGAATTTGTAGCTCAAGGGAAAAACCCAACAACACCCCACTTCCCCAAAAAGCACACTTTATAGCTCTTTACTCTCTCAGAGTAGAAGAAGAGTAGAAAAAAAAGCTCAGTCTATCTTTGACCTAAAGGTAAGTTTCAATTTTGTCATAAAGTAATCCAGCTCCTAATATTAGAACTGTTCATGTTTATAACACTTGAGTTATGTCTGTCCTTCTATCACTGCGTAGTAAATATGCATAATACTTGGTAAATCTGAACCATAATCAGCTGAAAACCTCTTGTCTAGGCTCTTATTTTTCTTTTCCTTTGGTAGTTTTCCATAAGGCACTGAGCTTTTTTTGTGCAATCTGTGCTTAGCTGAAGTGGGAGACTGCTATTCACATTCTTGAATAACAGATTAATAGAAGCTCAGCTGAATAAAGGGTCTTTCATTCAATTCAGGCTCTCTTTTCGTCTCTTCAAGTCATTAGCTCTTGGGCATCCACCTAATCCACAGTGCGCTGGCATGGCTGGATTCTGCTGGCAGCGACACTCTTACCTTAGGTCAGATTCAGGGTCTGTGTTGACATGTTTTGTTATTGAAATACTTTCATTACTGCCATGCTAAGCACTACTTAACAGTTCTTCATCATCTGACCTTGCGACTTGTCATAATTTGAAGTCTGTAGGCTTGCTTTTGGCTACATATATTCTAGGCAAATATCTCAGTGTATCATGAGTGATGCTGGTTTTGATAGAATTAGCAGTTTTAAAAGTTTGTATGGCAGCCTTGAAAAGAGAATCAGAAAAAGCTTTGCAGAGTTGTTAGACAGGTACATTAATACACACTGAAGTGCAAGACCAAGACCTTTTTGTAAGAAAGCTGTGATCATAAAGGATTTATATATTCATCAGCAAATTTATAACAGATTTGCATCCCAGTTGTATTGAATACCCTGATGAACAAGTGTCATTACTTTGTGGTCTGGACAGCAAAACGGGAGATTAAGGTTAACATTTTGGTATCTCTTCTCAGAGACTGTCTTCCTTGAGATGGCCTTGTCTTGAATACAGCTAGAAGATGCTGAATCTTTTGCTTTTCAACTGTCTGCTGTACAAGTTCACTTTCAAGGGTGTTCTTTATGCTATGAGAGAGAAGAGTCTAGTTTCACAGTCTCATTCATCTGATATTAACACTGCTGCACAGCATCAAGCAGGAGCTTGTACTGAGGGGAGATTATTTGAGGGTCATTTCCACCTTTACTGCATAATCTGAGGTCTTCATGTTCTTTGTGGACTTGCTGATGCAGGACTTCAGTTCTGGGCTGTCTCATGGTCAGCACCCTTTGCCTGATGCCCTGTGTGCTGAGTAGGCCTTGGTGTTATAGCTGAGCTATGCCCCTTCATTAAAACCATACTAGTTAGTAGCTGAAACAGAACTTACCTGGCTGATTTGTCTATGTTTTCCACATCAAAAGTGTTGTCACCTGTCTGGTACACCTGTACTGATCGTACTAGTCTGCATATAATGAGGAAGTTCTGTTTTCCTTATCTGACTGCTGGGTTTTGTGTGTGTCTCTTTGTCTCGTGAAGTGTTTGTTTGGCTCATTATTCCCCAGGAAGTGGGGCCATGGTACTCTTGTAAGAGTATGCTCTCCTGGAATTCTTAAAGTAGCTTCTCTGGGGAGCCAGATTGATGCCCGAGTGTAGTCAATCTCCTTGTAGGCAGGAAAGTTAGAAGTAAATGTTAGTCTCAGGAGGGTCTTTGCTTGGTTTTCGTTTGTTTATGTGGTTAAAAATGTGTGGTAAAATTTCTGATCTTTCTAGTAAGTATGATAAGGGAATGAAAACTTTGAAATGTGAGCATAAAGATGATAGCTCCTTCAGAAAAACTGAATTGGTTGTGGCTTGTGAAATATCTCGTCTCCCTACACTCTATCTTTCCTCTCCATACCATCAAGAGCTTGCAAAATCAGCATCCAAATTTAGCACAATACCTAGGGGTCAGGGAAGTCAAACAGTAGCAGATGTTTCTTCCTCAGTGCTTCATAATATTTAGTGGGGTTTTCATTCTCCAAGAAGTAGTAACAAAGCATTAGTTGCAAGCAATAATGATGTATATGTTTCAGGTTGGTTTAGATACTTTTATGGCTTTGATGGGGAGTCCTGTTTAGCTATACCTTAAAAAAAGAAAATGACACTCAGAAGATCCTTTTTTGTCTCAACGGGATCACAGATCCTTTGCCAGCCTTGCAACCATTAGAACTTTATTAATCTGGGAATAGAAAACAGACAGTGGGAGGGAAACTCTAAAACTGATGTAATAGAATGTAATTATGCAAAAATTATTATTTATTGAAAAAAATGAGCAAGAACAACTGAACAATTACATATTATATATATATTGAACATTTTTTCTTTGGAAAAAAATATAAAATTAATAAGGTCTTCTGTTGAGCTCCATAGGACTATCTTAATAAATTTTTATATGGTTGCCCTCACCCTGCTTTTCAGGCATCAGGTAGTTTAACTATACGTATACATATTGAAATACATGGTTTTAGTTTAGCCAGTGGTTTCATTTTGATTATGGCTATTGTAAATAGCTAAGTTGGTACTTGACAAACTAAAAATAAGCCCAGATGTCTAAGAGTCAGTAACTTGTGATAGACCCCTCCTTTGGTTTTAACAGTTCCCATAACAGCTGTATACTTTGGGCAGCAGCCAGTAATTTGTCTAGATTCATTAAAATAATTGTCTTGTCCTCAATATAAATTTTAAATTCACTCTTACAGATTTAGAATTTACCCTTGTTTCTGGAAGACCTTCTAAAAAACATCTTATGTAATGTAGTCATTAGAGTCTTATTGCTTTCTATGCAGAGATTTTCTGTTAAATCAGAATTAGTATTTTACTCATGTGTCTGCAAGTTAAAGGTTAGAAATTAGCCTTCCAATGTAGAGTGAAATTGTTAAGGAAAAACTTGTGCTGAAGTATTTAGAATAAGGTTCTACATTTCATTTTTTGTTTTATTTTTCAAAAATGCAGTTGCATTTAGAGGTAAGACTTGTCATTTTGTTCTGGACTTTTTGAAACACTATAAAGAGATGTAGCTATAAATGACACTGAATGGAAGAAAATATTCTTCCACTGAATTGAAAAAAATGCAGTGGAACAAAATAACAGAATTATTTTGAGATTTGTCATTAGTCCTTCTGAGGTTTAAAAATGTAACTATCTGCTGTATATGATATTGCATAACTGATGTGCCTATATGCATTGTTTATCTGTCTATCTGGATGATACATGATCAAAGAAATAATAAGTGAATCAAAGAGACTGGAATCTTGAACAGGAATAAATGTTGCAGGCTAGAAGACAGGGGTGTAATCTGCCAGAGAGGAAAAATACACAAGATGGCTATTCAGTCATTAGTTGAATATGGTGGGGAATAATTAGTGGATGAGAAGAATTTCAAAGGCTATGAACTAGAGGAAAAGAAAATCAAAAAGTTATGTTATGCTTATCAAAAAGTTATGCTTAGTTAGGAAAAGACATGCGTGGTATGTTTATTGCTGCTTAGCCCCTGATCAATACTCCAATACAGTGCAGCGGCACAGACTTTTGAGATTCTTCTTTTAAATTGTTCATTTAGACTTAACCAACCTACCTCAAAATCAAATCCTCTGAGGAAGTCACCAGGGTGTGCTGGTGGCCAGCTGGCTGGAAAACATCTTTGCAGGAAAGGTCTTGAGGGTCTTGATGGACAACAGGTTGATTGGGAGCCAGTAATGTGCCTGTATAAAGAAGGCCAGCAGCTTTCTGGGCTGCATTAGGTAGAAAGTTGTCAGCAGGTCAAGGGAGGTGATCTTTCCTCTCTGCTCAGCCCTGGTGAAGCCACATGTGGAGTTCTGTGTCCAGTGCTGGGCTGGTTTCCCAGTAGAAGACAGACGGACTTACTGGAGTCAGTCCAGTGAAGGGCCATGAATATGGTTAACGAATATGAATGTGATTAAGGGCTTGGAGCATCTTCCGTAAGAGGAGAGGCTGAGACAGCTGGCCTGTTCAGCCTGGAGTGCAGAAGGTTCAAGGGATATTTGTAAAAATACACATTGGAAGGAGTAAAGAAGGCAGAGACTCTTCTTAGTGGTGTTCAGTCAAAGGACAAGAGGCAGTGGACACAAACTGAAATAATTCTAAATTCCATTTAATCAAAGAATTTTTTTACTGTGAGGTGGTCAAACACTAAAGAAGGTTACTGTTATGGGGCCTCCGTGTTTGGAGATGCTTTAACCTGACTGGACACAGCCAGAGCAATCTGCTGGAGTTACCCTTGCTTTGAGCAGGGCAGTTTGACTAGACAGTCTCAGTGGTCCCTTCCCTGTGATTCTGAGACTTATTGGTTCTTCAGAATAGGATGTTTACTTGGACATCTCTGTTAATGAGACAACGGATGAACTGCTAAATTTGAGAGGGCACAAATTCCATCCTAAGTTTTTGTGGATTGACACAACATCCAAAATTAGTGATGCTTCTGAAGACACACTGCTTATCTGTATTTCTATATATAAGCATATACATTGGATACATTCTGATAATATCATTTCAAGCAATGCTTAAAGGTATTATAGGGACTTGAATTTGAAAGTCTTCTGTACTGTAACTATACTGCACCATCTTTTTCTTTTCTGGGCACATGGTTTGAGTTGGAATGATTGGGAAGGGACCTTCAAGATAATGTAGTTCCAATCCCCCTGCCACAGACAGGGACACCTTCCACTAGACCAGGTTGCTCAAAGCCCCATCCAACCTGACCTTGAACACTTCAAGGGATGGGGTGCATATATGCAATGCTGATCTCCAATGTAACAGTGTTGTAGCAGTTTCAACTCAGCTTCAACTAATTTTTAATTAGTTCTATGTATGATTTTCATAGATACACATCTTGTTTGGTGTTACTTAACCTGTTGTTAAAGTGACAACTTAGTTACAAGCTCAGGCACAGACCAGCTCTTTATCATGGTTCAGAAGGATTTATACATACAGCTTAATGTCGAAGGTTTCTGAGTGCCAGTTTTGTCTGCAGCCCCCTGATCTCCAGCCTTCTAGATAGCCAAAGAAAACTGTTTCAGGGATTTCATACTTCACTAAAGCAAAATGAAAAATAACCCTTTTAAATTCTGGTGTATTTGTTACATAGCAATGTTGGATAAATATGACGATGTTAGTAAAAAATTATAGTTCTCTGCCTTGAAAAGTAATTTAGATTTTGAGACAGTTGTTTCATGTAAAACATTCCTGCACTCAGATCAGAACTGAGAGCAAAGAGAAGTAGAGCATATCACTGTAATCTGCAGAAGTGTTTCTTAGGTTTCACAGGAGGATTGTGGGCCATCTTCAGTGTAAATCATTATGGCTAGATGGACACGGTATCTTGCCATGTTGAACTTCAGTTTCAGGAAAGATTTCATCAGTGTTCTTTGTTCCATCTTGACGTGTTGCCTGTTGGAAGAGAAATATAAATAAATATTCTGAACTCTCCATTTAAATGAAGGGGGATTTTTAAACATATTTTTCTATTGAGGTGCACAGACCAAAAGAGTTTAGTGCTGTTATTTGGGAAACTGCTGTAGGCTAAAAGTTTTTCTAAGCTAGCGATTACTTACTACAGAAGTACAACTGTCATTGAGTATGTACGGAAAACATTCATGGTCAAATGTGACATTATTAGGCACAACAGATTCAGTAAATCTTAATATTCCAACTCCTCCAAATAACAAATTTGTAAGGCTGCCAGCTGGGCTATATTGGTTTCCTGGAGCAGAACAAGGTGCCTGGGAAAGGGCTGGCTGCTTTATTTTATTTGTTGGGTTTTTTTCTAGGGAGCAGGGACACACTTCTAACTTATTGGGCTGCTCCTTCAACCTAATGATGTTCCAGCGTTTGAGTCCTTCAAACTCAGGCTTGGTTGGATACAGTTCAAAGAAAAGCAGTTATGTTGTATGCATTTGCCTGATCCATAGCCTGACATATGGGATATGTTAAACTGAGGTCTAAGTGCAATGATGATATCACCAGCACAGTGCAATAATATCAATGTCAGAAGCGTGGACTAGTGAGTTGCTGAATTTTGGAGCTGAACACTGCCTCACGTCCCTGCATTTTTTTAACCCCTTTTTGAAAGTGATATTTTGCTGATGTAGGTTTATAATGCCCTTGTCCTCAGGGGTGCTTCTGCTCAGCTGTGGTACTGTCAATCACTGTGGAGGACTGACTTTTCTCTGTCATTCATGCTTTATTCAGAAGGTATTTTTCACTCACTTCTGTCATCAAGCTTCTTGACTTTTGTGCTTTGCTACCCAATGAACGAGTTTTCTATTCATACTATATTATTACTGACCTCTACTTGAACTTTGTTCCTCTCCTTCCACATATATTATTTGACTTTTCCACTGTGACAAGGAGTAAGAAAGGAAATGACACATTGCAGACTCAGAAAGAATTATAGTCTTTACTTCTAGCAGAAGTGTGTGTTTTGGCTCTTGACAATGAGAACAGAGTTTCATACTGAGGGGAGGTAAAATATCATGTGTTTCTGCAAAATGTATCAGAACTACATGCAAATTGAACTGGTTCTTCTAAGGCATTAAGTCCTCCCGAGTGGCAGTGCCTGTATTTACTGCTTCTCCTTTTGCCTTTCAAAGAACTTCTGAAAACTCTAAGAATCAAAGAGCCAGTACACTAGTCTAAAAATCGTAGTTTTTCATTTTTTCCTAGGAAAGGCTTGCAGGTTATTTTTTGTCAAACTTCTGATTTTTAATACTACTCACTTGGTCACTGACTGCACGTGAAAGAATAGCAACAGGTTGAAAATGCAGCCTCAGGGAGGTGGCCGGTGTGCTTGTAGACCCTGCTTTGTTCTTTGTATTCCCTGTACTGCCAGAGCTTCACCTAGTCTCCCCTTCTGCAGTCCATTCCCTTCAATGAGATGCCTCAAGGACCACATTTCGAAGGCCTCACTAACTCTCCCTCTATCCCAGAAAGTTCTAGCTGGATTTTTTTTTCCCAGTATTGTCATCATTGTCTTCACAGCTCTGACATGGGTCTTGCTAGTATGATAGCACTTGCATATCAAAATTGCAAGCAAATGCATCACCTTTAATGTCTGACTGCTTGAGGTATCAAAGGCAGGAAACTTAATTTGGTAGATGCAAAATTCTTTCAGTGCTGGTTATTCTTTGAAACCAAAATTCTTGATGATGATATGACTGTTGGCAATAATGAAGCAACATTTTTGCGAACATCTTGTCCTAATACATTTCTGGTAGCCTTTAGTTGTATGCTGATGTCTTTGAAGGTGAAATTCTGACATGCAGAAATGAGCAGATGAAGCCCTTCCTCCTCATTTAGCTTTCTGGCAGAGTGACAAGTTCCTTCTGCCAAATAATGCCAGAAGATTGTAAATTTGTTATAGAAAGTCCATTAATTTTTTGCTTTCTCCCCATCAAATTCCTCCTCCCATTGTAGATGGATGCACTGAAGACAGTTGCTGGTGTAAAATATATAAAGTCTTTTTCTGGCTTTAAGATTTTTGCAATTCTATGATTTTCTCTAACCTAAACGTTGCAGGCTCTGTTATTATTTGTTGTGGAATGCAGCACTTGAAGTAGAATAATGCTATGTGTATAACATTAGGAAACATTATACAAAATTAGATAACTGGTCTCCTCCCTATGGCCATGCTGTCAAAACTGGTGAGTCCTGTATAAATCAGAGGAAAGCCTCTCACTACTGTTTTCTTGATGACTGAGTACAAGGAGAATATGCAAAACCTGATCACAGTATTTGAAACATCTAGTGGGCTAAAACACTGAATGTTGGAACCTTTCCTTATATGGAATTATATACTATCATAATCCTTTGAGAAATGTTTTTGAGAAAATTGCCTATTGAAGTTACGTTAGATAGTTGTAACATTTAAAATGATCCTCAAACCTTACAGGAGTTTGTGACCATGTATGGTTGTGCGGAAAGATTACTGAAAAGGACATTTGCTAGAAATGGTAATGGAAACTGTCTAATCTCAGTGAGGTATATGAATTATTGTCTACACACTGTGTCTTATAGACTAACCTTATAAATTAGGGTCATGTAATTTTTGTGTTCCTATCAGGTATTAAAGATTTCTATGCAGCGTGTTGTTCTGTTTAATATCTCACTGTTGTTTATTCCATTTTAGGGAACTTTCTACAACTCTATTAAGTACAACAAGGAGAAAACATAAGCAAATAGTGGGTGTACTGAAGTAACAAACCCTAAATGTTTTATGCAGAAAAGAGTCAACAAGTATCTCCTATCTACGAAGAATGAATCAAATTTTCCCATTCTGTGAGATTGCAGTACAATCTTGGATCAAACCACACATGCTTTTTAAAGAAACAAATAATTGAATGATACTATTTGAACTGACCTGATGATGTGGAAATAAAATATTGAAAGGAATGCTGTTATTGTTTTCTTTATTCTTTGGGTTTTGCTTCACTGAATGGATTTAACTAAAAGCAATTAAAAGTTTTATTCATAAAGCCATCACTACAAGATTGAAGAAGCCTTATAGGCAAAACTTTCTGATATGAAATGAGTAAGATTTAAGGTGCTAACTGGCTTTCATAGTAAGTATAAAATTTTAGAAGTAGAGAAGGGAAATGCAGCCACACAAATCCTGTTATCCTCATTGGGCTGTACGATTAAACAGCTGGGATCATACTGAGAAGGCACATCTGTGCTATATAGTCCAGCTGTTTGGATGAGAGTCAGAGGTCCAGTTCTATCAGTTTTAGTGGTGTTGAGTAGTGTTTTACTTTGCCAGTAGTTCTTTTGAAGCTTCAGAAGCTAATCATAACCAGTGTAAGGATGGCACAATTGAACTGCATGTTAATGGAAAACAGTGCAAGTAATGCAGTATGACCAACAGGAAGTTTATTTGGCAAAGATGTTTAAAACATTAATTTTTGCCATGACCAGTGAGTTCCTATTTAATCACAGACCAGATTCCAGTCTTGCTGAAATCAAGGGAAGTTTTCCTGTTGACTTCAGTGATATAAAGATTTGGACCTCTTTTGGATTTATCTTCCAATTTATGATAATTTTTCTAATGCTTACTAAATGTTCCCCAGTGTTTATCCGTTAAAATGTGTTGCCAATTCAAATAGCATTGTCTTGTACTGTAAAAAGTAAAATAAAATATTTGGTTTGGCATCTTTGTAAGTGGAATTTTTGTCATGTGTTTAGAACTTATTCCACACTGCTAGCTGCACGTAGGAAATGTTCCTTGCTCTTCTAAAAACAGTTATACTACACGTTTAAGAGATTAGCCATGACTTCATGGATTGGGTTTCTTTCTTAGTGGATTTATGCTATACTACAAATGTAACTCATAATTATTACCAATCATTTGAAATCCTTCTGCACATCAGATTGTTTTTGCTTGTGAGACTATAATTTTGTCTTTAATGAAAAGGTGGTCATTAATAATATGGTGTTAAAGTTTTAAGTTGCTAACCATGTGGTTTATTCCCTTTCTGTAACAGGAGAGCAGCTTGTGATCTGATGTCAGCACCTTTTGATTATTTCTCATTAAATTACTTCCTTTATTCGTTGAGTATCTCTGCTCAAGATCAGTTTATTTCTAACAGTGTACTTTGTGATTCTTGTTAGTCTTGTTAGATGGTGATATCTTTGTTAACAAATTTATGCAGTGGGTCCTGGAAAGAATGCTGATAAAAATTGGGTGCAGCTTACTTCACTAATCTGCAGGTTTTTTAATGTATTCAGGGACGTCATTTTTAACTCTAAATGGTTTGGGATGCATGGTACGTTTTCCACTAACATGCTTTGCTTTGACTTCCCTAATTCCATCCTTATTCTATAGTCAGGCTGGTGGAGCGTCTGCTATTTTTATGCTTCAAATATAAAATTTTGTTTAGTATACCCATGTAACATCACTCATTTCTTTTCCCACCCTACAATATGAATTCACTGTTTCAGTAACCTTACTTTCACAGTCATGCAGCTGCTTCTATGGGATATGACAGTTCCATCTAAGGTTATGGAAAGGTCTTCCTTTGTCTTCCTGTCATTTTCTCAAACTGAACGCTTCTCAATTTCTTAGGAATTAGGAATTTAGGAATCCCTAAAGAACCTTCTTGTTGTCTTATCTTGCAGTTTGTATCTAATCTCGACTCCCATATCCTCTGATTTCCCTGTTGGTGAGCTAAACCTTAGAGACTACCAATATGCATCTCTGATAATTGTCATTCTGTTCTTTTTTCTTTTTTGCTTTTGTATTTTTGTCTACTTTTCCATATATGTGTAAGACTAAACCCTCATGTGATGCTAGCTCTCATAGAGGTTGTGAACTTGAATCTGAGAGGTCTTTGCTTTTTACCTTTGCTGTGTTGAGTGCCTCCTAAGGTTTAATACAGCTTACTCAGATGTATATGATCTTCAGTTTTACTCCAGACTCCCAGCGTGAGATTCACTTCTAACTTTAGAAGCCTAGAATGGCAGCTAAAGAAGTTTTTCTACAGAGTTAATGAGATGTTTTGAAACACCTGTTTTTATATATCGATTATAAAAGGGGTCTTGATAACTGTTTTGAGTGTCTGCATCTCTAGGTAGCTCTCTCTGCATTGTCGACACCTAAGATTAAGTGTCATGAACTGTATACTGTGTATGTATATTCTTGAGAATGAAAATGAGCAGCTGGTTTGATTGTGTAACATGACAATTGATTTTTTTTTTCTGGCGTATTATATTTTTAGAAGCAAACCCCTAATTTTGAATAGCTTAATGGAAGAAATGAAGTAGATGATGGCCAAACTGTTCTCTGACTGAATTTAGAACAAATACATTTAGTGATTTTGCTTATTTCTCACTTTGCCTATGGAAAGTTTAAGTGTTAAGCTTAGTGGAAAGAGTGGAAGTGGAGTAAGCTTAGTGGAAATACATTTATTAAGTTACGGTTCTATTGCTGAATTAACATTTCTGGTTTTATTTGAATGATTTACAGGAAACCTGTTTACCTGTAAAACTCCAGCAATTGCAGATATCGTGATACTGGTAGATGGTTCTTGGAGTATTGGCAGATTCAATTTCAGGCTTGTTCGACTGTTCCTGGAAAATCTGGTTTCTGCTTTTAATGTGGGATCTGAGAAAACAAGAGTAGGTAAGGTGCTGTATTTTTTCTTAATATTTCTGTAGCAATGTAAAAAAATTCACGATTTCAGGATAGTTAACAGCTTAATGCTACTTATTTGTGCAAGATTCATCCTCATGTGGAACTAGCACTTCTCTCATAGGAGTAATATTGCTGGAATGTTTGTAGTTTTAATTAATTCCTCAATTCACTCTGATACTTAGCTTAAGTAAGCTCTAATGTAATGTCAGTAGAAAAGAAAAAACAATGGAAACAGTCTTACTGACTTTGCTCAGCATTAAATCAAAACCTTGCAGTTTAATTTTCAGAGGAAAAATGTGCCAATGGATGGTTTAAACTGGCTGAAACATTATATTGCTGTTCTGTTACTTATATTTTAGTCTGTTCAAAAGCATATTAAATAAAATTGTTCTTTTTCAAGAACAATTTGGTGGAATCTTACTAAACTCTGAAAAAGTTTCGTACTCCTCACTTGCTGTCCTCAGCACTTGAAAGAAAATAAATTTAGAAGTTGCCACTAAGAACAACTTTATACTGTTGGTTTTTTTTGGCCTCAAGCAATGCAGTATTTCTGGTATGGTAGCAAAGCTATTTATGGTAAACATACTACAGTGAGCTGTTGGTAGCCAAGTACATAAAGTGTAGATACTTGAAAAAATAAAAAGCTTCATTTTCTGATGGATTACCTTAATTTCTGGTTCTTTAGGTCTTGCACAGTACAGCGGTGACCCCCGCATTGAATGGCATTTGAATGCCTATGGCACAAAAGATGCTGTTTTGGATGCAGTCCGTAATCTGCCATATAAGGGAGGGAATACATTAACAGGTACTGTGTATGGTTTAGCTTTTGCTTTTTATTAAAAACATATTCTACTTCATGGACTAAGAAGTGTTAGTGCTTATTATGAAGCGCAAAAAAAGGATGAGTTTCTGCAGCTTGCTAATGACTTTATCCAATGTCAGTGAAGTCTGCTCTGAAGCACTTGTCTCATTGACTTCACTGGGAATCTTTCTGGTCAGGACAGAGTCTCATAAAATGAAGTGTACATGAACTCTCTGTTGGGAGCAAACTCTTACTGCTAGGAAGAAAATGCAAAATCCATTCATAATGCTCATGCACAAAGCTTTATTCTGGAGAAGGAAATAATGTTGTTTTAATACCTGACAACTGGCAATAGTAACTTTTCAAATGATCACCTGGGGCTTTTAGATTTCCATTGACCTTCTAGTATTTAGAGCAGTGAAGCCCCAGAAGACACTTAGTGATGGATAAATGGGGGATGCCTGTCAACCTGTGAAAAATACAGTCTTTGAATACAATTCCAGCACCTTCAAAGTAGCAGCTAGTAATACTGGCTGTCTTGCCAGCAGAATGATATATCCAAAGACCCAGACGTGGCTTTAAGTAAATTCTTTTGTCGGGGAGACAAGGGTGGTAGAAGGAATAATTTCAGTTAAGGACACAAGGACTCTAGTATGATTCTGGGAATGAGATTACTGTAAAATAGCAAGTAGTAAATTATCATGATTATTTTATATGGATGTTAGAAGAAGGCGAGTGAAGAACCCTTGCTGTAGGAGGCTTGAGAGAGTTTTCATATAGGATCTCATTGTGGTGTGTAAATTTGTCCAGAGGAGATTTCCTTCCTTCCTTTTAAATAATTAGCAGTTATTAAAATCAGATCCTTCATAAGCTTTTAATTATTGTAAATTGGAAAGAGCAAACAAGCCAAAAAACAAATTAAAGTACGATTGTATGTAGTATGGGGATTTACTAAGCTATCCAGAGCATGTGCTTTCATGCAAGCAATGTAAGTAAAAAGAGAGAAGACTTCCTATTCTAATTTCATATAGTAAGATAGAAAAGATGGTGCGTTCACAGAAAGATCAGCTTAGGTTTTCATAGCCAGTTTAAATTGCATTGATTGATCAAAAGGCTGCTAGACATGAATGTTGTCTTCTCTGTAGTTTAGGTTGATTGTTGGAAATTAAACTTTAAATAAATAAATACTTATTTTATACTTATTCTTCATCAGAAGATTTCTCATGATTTTTAAGTTGAGCAAAAAGACAAACACTGCGATACTAGACAAAATTAATGGCAATTTTTCCCTTTTAAAGTCTTTAAAAATGTTTCTTTTTTTAGGTCTTGCCTTAACTTACATTTTGGAAAACAGCTTTAAGCCTGAAGCTGGTGCAAGACCTGGGGTGTCTAAAATCGGTATACTGATCACTGATGGGAAGTCCCAAGATGATGTTATCCCTCCTGCTAAAAACCTACGAGATGCTGGCATTGAGCTGTTTGCTATTGGTGTGTATTCTGCCATGTCCATGTGTCGTGTCCCATTAAACCCTGATCTGTTTGTATTTGCTGCCCTGTGTATTAAGAAAGAGCTATTTTATGTCTT
>JAVHNF010017298.1:7068-23606 GCA_034783455.1 Micropsitta finschii | reverse complement strand
TTTCAGAAAGGACCACCTCTCATCCTTGTAGTTATTATTTACATTGAGCTGTGTGATGAGGCGGAAATTAAAAATAGTTTACAGTTACAAGCTGTAGATAAGCAAAACTACATGAGTGACATAAAGAGACTACACTCCTGATTCAGATTTTGAGTAATCAAACTGTATATAGTATTAATGTAATTTTTCCTGTAACTCATCATAAAAAAACCCCAATCTCCCATGTGCTAATGTATCAGAGAATCGTTAAGAGTTGGAAAACACCTCAAAGATCATTTAGTTCAAACCCCCCTGCCATGGGCAGGGGCACCTTCCACTAGATAAGGTTGCTCAAAGCCCTGTCCAACCTGGCCTTGAACCTTTTATTTTGTATAGTCAAAGATAAATGCATTTCAGAGATAATGGCTAAACTGCTGTTACCTGCCACTTCAAAACTAGAAAGCTAACTAGTAGTTTTAAATGTAAATAGGTCACCAGTAACTTCAGATATGTTTCCACAGTCATTTCAGGCAAGCATCATTGTTGGCTGCAATAAAAGGAGTACTACCACCAGCTTCCTCTTAGTGGTAAACCTCCCTCCTGCTACTGTGGTTGCCATGAGGTACAGGAGTGCGACACAAAACTGACAGGTCCCTTTCAACCCGAACTGTTTTGATTCTATGTTTCTGGTTCTTGGTCAGTTACACTATTTGTAGGAAAAGGGTCTAGGACTGAATATTGGTCAGTCTTGCTTTGCAAGGGTTATGCAGATTATACAGAATCCCAAGATTGTGACAGGCTTTCAAGTCTGTCTTTGTTATATCCACAGAGTTTAGTATCCTGTGTAGTATCAGTTTCAAGACCAGCTTCCTCAAACAGATTCTTCTGAATTTGCCAGTGAGGATCAAGAAGGAACTTTCAAAGCAGGTGATTGTTCTATGGCTCTGAATATTTACCATGCACAAGATGGCAATCACAGTTCCGCAGGAAGCATGGCTATAGTTCATTGGAACATGCTGAGAAATGTGCATTTCTGGCCCAGCCCAGTCCCATCATTCAGTAATTCACAAAAGATTTGCCCCTCATTATTTGTCAATGTCTGAAAATTATGTTGGCTCTCAGGTAAACTTTGTGAGTGAAACAAAACTATCACTGCACACCAGAACAAACTCATATGGATGATAAGAGCCATAAAAATAGTGTATCTGGGTGGAGAATCATTCCATAAAACCACCACACCATTTCTAAGCTTTCTGACCTGTTCCCTCACAAGCCTTTAAAACTCTTTCAAAAGAGAAGCAGCATTTAAAAAATGACCTTGGTTAGACCATAACTTCCACAGTAAAAGCAAATGTGTGTCATCTCCAAAGCTGTATTGCCTGTTACGATCTCGTCAATCCCAAAATGTAAGATGTGCAAGCCACGGAGTAATTTTCTGCTGCAGCATTGCAGTGGGTAGGTGTTACGCTCCCGTACAGGCAAGGTTTGAAGAAAGACAGTATACAGTCTCTACTTTGTTTGTGTGAAGCATTACTACTGGTTACTAAAGATCTTGTGGCAAATTTGATACATTGAACTTGATGCTGGTTCTAGCCTCCTTATTTCTTAGCCATATTCTAGTTGTGGTAATTAGGCACTTTTGTTGAAAATATTCTTACATTTTCTCCTGGGTTCTCAATTTCTGCTGTATCCTATTATCTTTTCCACGTTTCATCATAAGAGCATTATCCTTCGAATGAGTAATGAAATCATTCTGTTTACATCACATTTTCAGAAATTGAAAGCTAGAAATGGAGTATTATGAATCAGTAGGTAACAAAAATAAGTGGTTTTACTAATACTCTTTAAAGTTCTTCAAGGGGGAAAACTGAGCTCATAGCTAGCTCTCTAGCAGCACTACTGCTGAAGAAGTTCCTGGCTCTACAACACCTTTGCGTGACTTTGGTCACAAGGTGAATCAAACGGGGAAAATGATCTACCTGGAAAATGATCCAGAAAGAAAAATCCATGAGATTTTGCAGCCAAGTTCCTTACTTCATTCCAGACACAAACACCAATTAAGCTTTTGTAGATACAGATCTGTAATTACACTTTTAGGTATATTGCTGTTTAGATCAAATGAAAAATTAACATCCTTGTAACTAGCTGAGAAAGAAAACTCTGAATACTTACATACTCTTACTGCTGAGCAATGTTTTATTTTACAGAAAAGTGTGCTGCTTTGTCTTGCTGCATGCAGATCAGTTTTATGCTAACACAATCACTGCATGTTTAAGCATATTCCAGTCATGCAGTATGGCTGGAATCCATTACATCAAGATTGTGCAGTATCCATTAGGCATGTCTCTGATTGATACCTGATGCTGTTCGTATTTATTAGCTGGTCTGTCTCACAACTTTCTTCGCAAAGTCAAGCAAGCACATAGCCACATCCTGCAGTTTTTGTTTTACTAACACGCAAACACAACAATGCTAATTTTATTACCAGAGACAGTCCTGAAAACTACCACAACAGCTGTGTCCTCCAGTGCTGAAATGACACATTTTCTTAAGAAATTTACACCTCATCACTGTGTAGGCTGCCTAACAGAAATACTTCAGCCTCATACAGGGAACTCAAATTGTCAAGTCCACAATTACTTTTACCTTCCAGTCACACAAAACCACCCCCGAAAGGGTGAAGATTAGCAAATGAGAACAGTGGGTTTAAACTGTTGCTTTTCAGTCAGAAAGCACAAGTTTTTGGTGTGAGCCTTCCATCAGGCTTCCATTTGGTACTCCAGGAATCTCCCCAACCTCAAAGTCCATTAGTGCTGTACCATACAAATTGTACAAACCGTGCAATATTAATACTGTATTTTAAAAGGCACCGGATTTTATTAGGTGTTGAGATATAAAACTCAGCTAGGACCACTTATTTTTAACGTTAGGTAAGGCTGTTTTATAAACTGATACTAAAAGCATTGCACAGAGGCAGAAGGACAGAGACTGTCAAGTCTGCTCTCTGCCACTCCGTTGAGTTTTACCGCACTCCAGTAAAACAAGTCGCCGACCACCGCCACCATGGGTGCTCGTCCCCTAAGGAACTTGTGCTGGCAGGTCTGTTCCCAGAGATTATCCGGGTTTCCCTCTGGGAATCACCATGCCGCCGGACACCGTTGTCACACGCTCGGGCACTGCCGGAACAGCGGCTTGCGCCAGGTTTACTATTTCAGTATGCAAGCGCCTCCGTTCAGAAGATTCCTTGTCGAGGGCTCGGTTCCGCGCTGCGCGCCCGCCTGCAAAACCAGCCCCGGAGCATCCCGCCTGTCAGCGACAGCAGCCGCTGCGACATCGCTGGAGGCCTCCCACGGCGCCGATGTGTGGAGGCGGAAGGCGGCCGGGCCATCCTCACCCCCCGGCTTCCTACTCGCAGCCCGGCTACCGCCGGCTCGGCAAACCCTGATGCTCCTAGCCGGAAACGTGGTACTGCCGGGTAGCTCCGAGTCGAGCTACCCCGGCACTGGCGCACCAGGACACGACCCCGCGGTTGTACCACTGCATGCAGCAGATAACCGATGGCGGCCATTTCCTCCCCTCGCGGAGCGGGGTGAGTTAAGGTAAAGCGAGGTCAAGCAGGCGCGGCGCGCAGTGCGCCTGCGCAGCCCTCACTGCCTAACCACCCGCGGGCGGGGTGCGCGCACGCGTGGAGAGGCGCGCAAAGTGGGGGATCACCTCCCGCCGCCCTGCGCGTGCGCGGAGCGTTCCCGTTCGCGGGGGGCTGGGGTGCCGCGGGGTGCAGTGCTCCCCGGCGCACGCGCGGTGGCGCGACTCGCCGCGGTTGCTCGGCGGTGGGCTCGGGCGGCGCAGGCGCAGTGCGAGAGGGGACTCCCGGGCCCGGCTGCTGGCGCTGTGGCAGGAGGAGGCTCTGTGCTGGCGGCGGGCTCGGGATTGCTCGCGCGGAACGGCGGGTGCCGGGAGAGGTCGGACGGGCAACGGCCGCGCGGGGCAGGGTGAGGAGCGCGCTGCGGGGCGGGGCGGGCGGCTCCGCCGGGCCCGGCTGCTGCTGGAGGGATGGCGGGGGACGCCACGGAGCAGGGCCGGTAAAGTTTGACAGCGCCGGCGGGTCCCCCGCTGCCGCTACGGCGGTGGCGGCGTGCGGGGAGGGCAGCGGCTGCCCTTGGGCAGGGCGCGGCGGGGACGGCCGCCACCGGGGGCCGGGGACGCTTGCGGGGCACCCGCTAGGCCCGGTGACCCACTTTGCTCCTGTCACAACTCCCGGGCACGTTTGGAGCTCTGCCCGCCTGGCCCAGCGCCCGTCCGGGCCGCTCCCGGCCCCGCCGCCCGGGTTGCGCGCAGGCAGGGCAGCCGCGGGACTCCCCGGCATCCCCCGCCGCCTTGTCCGCGCTGTGCCGTGTCGAGCTGCTGCCGGCCCCTCCGCCGTGGGGCGGGCAGAGCCGCGGGCGCTGCCTCCCCAGCGCCGCTCCTCTCCGTTTAGGGGCTCATCCCGCGGGTGCCTGGGGGACCCCACGCTTTAGGGGGTTGAGGGGCTTCTGCGGCGGCTCCGTGCGGCGTCGTGATCGGGAAACATGTGCGCGGCGGGCGGGCGGTTGCACCGCAGGCACGGTGGTAGGTGCTGGCCCGGCGGCTGTGCCGTGGCGGGCCCCGGGCACTCCCTGCGGCGGAACAGCTTTCCCGGCCCTCGGGGCGCGGCGTGTCCCTGTGGCAGGTGACCGGGACTGCGGGGTGCAGGGTTGAATATGCCCTGGGTGAGGTTGTTTCGGTTTTGTTTTTTTCAGCTGATAGCTTTATTGCGGTGCCTTCAGTGCGTTCTTAAAGGTGAGGGCTGCTCAGTAGCCCCCAGTCCGGGCTCGACTTACGTGTATTCTCAAATGCTCCGTGCGCGATATGTGAAATGCAACCAGAGAGGGGCTGGAAATCGTGGTACTTGATTTTAATGTTTCTGTTAAAACAGATTCGGATTTTTTGTTGACTTCACTTCCAAATTCCTGGTACTTTTGGCCTGGATATAAATTTGGATTGCTTTTTTCATAAGGAGGAGTATTTGTAAACTAATCAATCGCTTGTAGGGACAATTGTAAGGTTGTTGTTTTCATGTACATGTTAAAAATTGATCTACTGAGAGGCACAGGGGAAGTCGGATATAGTTCTGGGTGGGATATGAAGTGGCATGTAAAGGTGGAGTGGCTCATCGGAGGCCCTGATCCTCTAAATCTTTAAGTATTATTTTTCCTATGACATAGTTTGATAAGCGTTGCTGTTGGTGGCAGTGTTGACTAAAACAGGCCTGTCGTCCTCGCTCCTGGCTCTCACCTCTTTGCTGCCCCCCTCAGCTGTACCAGCACAGCGGTTCGTGGAACCGTGTCCCATCACTGAACTCGCCCGAAATGATCCAGGTTAAAATTAACTACCCTTTTTTTTTGAATGTGATTATATTTAACCTGGATCATTTCTCCGGGTGACAGGTGTGCCAGAAGGCAAGATGATTGTTTAAGAAAATACTCTAGTGAAAGAAGCACTTGAGATACATCTCAGTTGTGGTAGTCCTGGCAGAGTTCAGTCTGAGCAGTTGTGGTTGTTTCACACTATTCAGTCTTACAGGAATAAAATCCATTTGTCTATGAATATCTGTGGGCTTGGGTCCTGTTATTTGAAGTTTGGTAGCATTTGGTTGTTGCAGTAGAGAAATTGTACTTGACAGGACAAGTAACTGCATTCATCTTTTTAAATGAACTATTGGTTTTCATATATATCCTTTTTAGATACTTTCTCTAACACATTACAGGCACTGGTTTCAGATTACCAAACGTTACCTTACATTACATTGGGTTAGGAGGGTTTTGGTCGAATGTGGGTGCCGGTGTTTTTAAGATACAAGAATTTTGTTGGTAAGGCAAGAGTTACCTCTTTTTAACAAACAGTCTAAAGAGTTAAAAAAATAATTCCTGGGTTGCTATATAATAGTTTAAGGTGCCATTCAGCCATGTCTTGTTTCCTGTTTCTTCCGCTTCATGTTCTTATATAGAAAAATTTAACGAGCGCACACACACACAGGTACAATGAAGATGTGAGGAAAGCAGAGAGTGCTTTCTTTATTAATCTCTAAGGGTTCCATAAACTCTCTGTTGTAGGTAATTTTACTCTTTCTGTACTTTCGCAATATTAAAACTGAGTGGTAATTACTTTAAATTTAATTTGTAGTGTTGGATAATTATCTTGTTAGCACAGGATTTCACCCAAGTCGTGTTATCTTCACAGATGGATTGGTCTTGCCAAGGAAATAGCTGCTTTCAGGAGCTCTGAGCTTTTGCTGTTTTCTTCTATTTTTGCTATATTTTCTTCTTTTTTTTTTTTTTTTCTTCTGTATTCTTCTATTCTAAATTTGTGCAAAAAATTGAAGATAAAAATCATTAGTAGAGACACCCACTCTCCTTACATGTGCTTTATGTGAAATGTTATTAACTTGAATAGTAGTGATTTTTTTTCCCTAAAATAATAGACTTGTGTTGAAAATAGTTGTGAATCAAAAATGCATTTTTTTTTGCTAGTAATTTCATAATTTGAAAAAAGCTGCTTTTTTAGCTATTGGCATCCCTTCAGGAGCTATGTATAACTTGCTGTCTAAAGCCTCACAGCTTCAGCCTAATTTTATACAGTGAAGAGTATGGATAGGTCCCCTGTTAGAATAGAAAATATGTACCCTAATACATTTTTCAGTACAAAACACAGAGCATAATTACGAAGAGGTGGAATTACACCTAGAGTGCCTTCCTTTTCATCACACTGCAATGAGTTGGGCTTTCTTGAGGAAAAGACTTTGGTAGATATTCAAATTGTATTAGAGTACTGACTGATAGCTGCATAGCAAAGACAGTAGTAGTTGTTCCTGACATTCTTCTTATTCATTTATTTCATAAGTATTTTTAAATTTTCTATGTTAAGTGAGCTGGTTTGATCTGTAAGAAGCTGTATTGGTGCCACTGAAGGGGTGGAACAAGAGCAGGAGAGAGTCACTATGCCGTGAGGGGAGCAGTAGCTGGTTTAAGGCAGCTTTCTTGCTGGAGGGGTTAAAAATACCTGTGAACCTATGGATAGACAGACACCAAAACCATTCAACTGAGTTTCTCATCTTCTACGAATACTGAATTGTTGTTAGTAGTCTTGGTTATTAGTGGCATTACTATTATTTTGAATTTAGTGGTCTTTCAGGATAATAATAGGTATAGGAAGTGTACCTTCAGTTATGTAGCAGAGTCTAAAATGAGATTCCAATGTCTCAGTGTATCTGTGGCATAAGCAAATTTGGCTATATCCATTGGAAGGTATCTCATTCACTGTTGTGGGTAGTTCCTGGGGGAAACATAGCTTAGTACTGCATTTGGCTGTTTTGTTAACTCAGTTATTGCGGGGTGTCTGTAGTAATTTGAAACTGTCAGAGATTCCCCTCTTCATTTGCAGCAAGAGTTAAAGATGTGACATACAACATCACAGAAGAGGAAGGAGACTCATAGTTAATGCAGTTGCGTGCTGCCCTGAAGGATTACATTCTCAACCCTTACTGCTGCCACAAAATTCCTTTGTAATGCAAAAGCCACTTTAATTTTGGCATACCTCATGCCTGAGTGTTTAATTTTATAGTCTTAATATTCCCTTACCATACTTTTTGTGTATAATATAAATTCTTAATTATAGCCGCTTTCAGAATATATAATCATATATGTAAAAAGTTGTGGTGCTCTGTGGTTGTCATATATTTAGTATTATGTGGAAGCAACAAGGTTTCTCATTCTTTCAGCACTTTCGTGTTGCACACTTTGGACGCTTTCCAGCTGTTACATTTTGTCATTAAAATCACTGAATTAGTTTTCTAATTCTGCACTGCTGTTCTGAGGAGTATTGCTGAGTATATTATATAGTCATCATTAGTAGCATTAATATTTTATTAAATAGTTCCTTAAAAATTAGATATGCCCATGAGATTCAAGACTGATAAAGGTTTGTATTTAGAGAATGGAGCTTATGAAGCTTAGTAGATACTATGGGTATTCCTCATCTTCATGATAAAAATGTAGCCAAATTAGGCATAAACACTTCTGCTTGAATGTTTAGTCCTTAAAACTATGTGTCTAATAATCTTGGAGAATATAAGAAAACGTCAGTTTTGAAGCTATCATCATTTACCCACAATGGCAGCCTGGTACCACCAGGTAAGTGGTGCTAGCTTATTATGCCCATATAAATCAGAAGAAAACAGTTCTTGGAGTAAGTCAGGTCCATTTAAAGTGCATTTCAAAAATACGTGTGGCGTTGTTCTTCTATAGAGGTCCATTTAGAGCTCCATTAAAAGGATATTTGCAGGTTTCTCTGAGAAGGTTTTTTTTTTATGTATGTTATTTTGCTATATGGCCAGATCCATAAAATAATACAGAGAAGTCAGCACTGTGGTTTAGATGGACTGTGGGTTTCTAGCCCCAAATAAAATTGTCAAATACAGGTCTCTATGTTTTCGCTAGTAAAGTTTTTCAAACACTTTGAAGTCTTGTTCTCATTCAGATCTTCTATAATCTTGTCACAACTGAGCATCTTGGCATCTAAATCTGTTTACTATTCTTAAATTAGGCAATCTGTAAATTAGGCATTCACTTGTTCAAAGGCATGTTCAAACCACACCTCAGGCACACCTATGGGATTGGACTCAGACCAAAACCCTGTGGTGACTCTCCCTTTTGTTCAGAAAAAACAAAGGGATGAGGAGGAAGAGGTTTTGTTGATGTCTCCTTAAAAACCCCCAACAACCAGCCAACAAAACCCCAAACCCTAAAAATCCACTTTTCCTTGTGTATAAGATGATTAAGGTCTAATTGGGCCAAAGAGAGATACTAGGCCAGTTATTTTCTTGGAGAAAAAGGAGGTGAGTGCCTGTGTTCCAAAAACTATTTTGTATTTTCTTCCATTTAAAACTTTAAATGCCATTAGAAACTGGAAATCAGGACTTGTCGCTGTCATTTGGGTGCCCTTCTGCCTAGAGAGGCATGCATGTTGCTGGTTCTGCTCTGTCCAGTGAAGTTTTACTTTTTAATTTTTCTTCCATGTTCTGAAGAGTGCCACTGAAATGAGAAGTTCTGAGTGGATGCATCTTCCCATTGAAATGTGGAGCCTGCTTACAGATTATACTTTGAACCCCTTCTGGCAGAGTAGAGAGTGGCTTTCAGATTTCTCTGTGCCAAATTACTGTGCTGTAACCCTGTGCTGCTGGACAAAATGAGAGCACGTCTTTTTCCTCCTGGCATGTTAAAGAGTATATTACTCCTCAGTAATCACTACTCAGTGGGAAAAGCTTAGTTATGTATGTCAAGGACAGGGACTAAACTTACCCGTGTCCTGGGCCTTCACAAACAGGTTTGCATCTCTACTAACTTTTTCAAGTCTTGCTGAGTGATGTGACTCTCGCTGGCTTTGGTTCTTTAGAATTGTTGTATGAAATCCCTTCTTGTGCCCCACTGATAATTTCTCGGTGAAGAGTATACCTTAGGGTAGTATTGCTTATTACAGCCAGAGCAGAATTGAATTAGTAACTAACCATGTGTTAGTGGTGTTGCTGTGGGACACACAGAAGGAGAACCTGGGAATGGGCTGATCATCCATCATGATGTCTGAATGTAAAGCGTTTTATAAGAAGGGTATGATACTGCTACATCATCTGCAAGAGTTTTTAGCTTGCAGCTCCAGAAGTTTGTATACCTCAATGCTGGGGGAAGGATGATCTCAGATACCACAAGCATCTCTATCTGCTGAACTAGTAGATATCCAGAAAGTTCCAGTACTTGCTTTTAAATTGGGGCAAGTATTTGTGAGCATAGAGGAGGTGGGCCAGCCTGTAACAAGTGGTTCTTGTAGGAGGGAGGGAAGTTAATGTGTGACTTTTCCAATGTGTACATTAGAAGTCTTGAGGAAATCTACATTTCTAAATATTAAATTATGATCTTAGAGAATGAGAGTATGAGATCCTAAGGTCTCTGATTAAAAAAGTATATTTTAAAATAAATAGTGCTAATAGCTAATTTCATATTTCCAATTCTGAGAATGCTGCTGCTGTTGTAAATAAGACATAACTGACCATTTCTACATTTGGGTAAAGCTGTTAATGACATAAACATTAGTTTCTGGTGTTTGAGAGCATTTGACGTGTTTGGCTGTTTCAGTGAGTGTTTAAAGTCATGCCGAAGTCTGACTTTAGCCTTTTTACTGACATGCACCCTGACAGGATAATATTGTACCAGTTTGGTGGCTGGTGGCGAGGAGGTGGTTATGAATTCGAAGAGTGTGTGGTGTCGTAAGGTAAAAGGTTCATAATTTTTCAGATGAATCTTGTTCTAACAGTCATCCAAAAGCTTCAAGGTATCTTAGGGGAAACCTGTCTTGTTAAATGGAGTAACTTTCTTAGTCCTTAGACCCCTAATGGTGTATTTGAAACATAAGTGTAAAGGTCAAGGGAAACGTGAAAACGTTTTGCCAAAGTCTACTTATTTCACTTGGCTCAGTAAACAAGTAAAATTTTTCTCCATTAAAAGCTGTAGGGTGTTGCCTTTTTTTAAGCCTGATTTCCAAAGAAAATGTGAATGCTTTTTTTCCTTGTTTTCTCTCATTCCTTCCTCACATATTCACCAATAGCTTTTAAAACCATTGACCAGTTCCAGCCATGTTTGTAGGAGAGAGAGAAATCTCAGACTGTAGTTTTTCTACAGTTTTGGGAGAAAAGGCAAACTGGGTAGAGAGAAAGGTGTCACTACCCTCTCTTAAGAGAGAGGGGGTGCAATACGATTGACACTGGCCTGTTTGGTTTTTTTCAGCATGGTTGGGTCTGTGCTAGGTGGGAGAACACAAGCCAATGATTCTTGAGGAGACAGGCAATAACGTTGGGCTGTTTTGGAAGGGGATGGAGACTGAGAATATTGTGGTGTGTCAGAGGGATGATGGGAGAGGAAGCTGCTTTGTGGTGGGGAAGAGGAGAGCAGAGCTGTCAGAACTGTGCTGTGCTGCCCCTGAAGAACTCACTTAATGATACACTGGTGAAAGATACTTTGGCTGTTAACCAGGGAATCACTGTTCTGAACAGAATTACATGATACTGTGTTTCGCTGACTGCAGGGTTGCCTGACTCAGTCTGGTTTGGTATGTAAAATAAATCCTTCTGAAATTAGAAGAATAGCTTTAAGCTGCGGTTAAATTCTTATCTTCCCATTGTATTAGGGGAAAAATGGTTTTGATGTATTTCTTTTAAGAGACTAGAACTCAGACCTTGCTTTCAGTACTAAAAAGGAAAAGAAAGTGTAACTTGAGCTTAAGAAGTAGGACTTTTCCATTTAAAGACTATAGTGAATAAGTGCTTTTACTAATGGAGAGATGAAACAGAAAGGGTGACATCCAAAGATTTCTGTTTATACCAGGCAGATACTGTACAAAATATATCCATTAATAGCCAAAGAGTAAATTTTTTTTTTTTTTTATCAGTATAAGAACAAAAGATAGTACCTCCCAAATGGGAATTTCTGTAAGTCCACTCTGCTGTCCTATAACATGGAGTTAATAGTCGAAAAGCAGAAGGGGCTAGATTTCTGTCTAAATGACATTTCTCTGGTTCTTTCCTGTCTTGCATGTATTTGCATTACTGATCAATTATGCTGAACAGTGGACTGAAGTTTACCTCATTATGTTCAACTCGCAGGATTTTATCAAGTCTCAGTGGAGAATTTTAGTGTGTCCTCCTGATAAGTTTAGAGAAATTTCTCATAGACTTAGGAATGGTTAAAGTGAAGAAAACTGAATTATCTTGCTACTTTTGTTTCTTGAGAATTCCCAACTCAGTAATGCAAAATATGCTTTTCAAGCCTTCAGTAACCAATATACAATCTTCACAAATTTTATAGTATTCACAAATTTTAATTAATTTCAAGTATTAAAACAGTTCTGCTTTAAAATATAACGGACTGCAAAATAGTTAGGGGGGCTTGATTTGTGCTTATTTAAAAGTAGTTTTCATAGTAACAACAAATATTCTAAAGGAAACAGGATTTTCCTCTGACTGTGAGTAGGAAAGCAAGTAGCAGCATGAATAACAGTTTCCAAGAACCGTCAGAACAGGAATGCAGTGTCACACATATACTCACTTTCCTCACTGACAATTGTCATGTAGTAAAATGATTTAATAGAATTTTTCTTGCCATCCACAACAGCAATATTAGTTATATGTAATCAAGGTACCACCAGCAGTTGTGTGGTTGAGGATGAAACTAGAGCTTGGAACAACTGTGATAGTTCCATGATAGCTCTAACATCTCAACAATTTTGCTTAAAATAGGTTTTCCAAAAATGTTTGTTGTTAAAATACTGGATTGCATTTTTTTTTCTTCAAATTGGTCTTTTTTTTTTTTTCCCCAGCTCAAAAGCAGTAGTTGAACATGCTGTGCTCACTAAGATTTTGCATGATGTTTCATAGATAATAAGATACAGTTTCAGCCTTGAAGGGTTTGTGATCTGAATTTCACTGATGTAGAAAATGAGGAGGATGACCTCAGAAAGGGGGACAAGGATTCAAATGAAGAAGTGAGTTGTAGTGAGTGAATTAAACCAGTTGTTTCTAAGAACGGAATAAAGTAGATCAGCAAGGAGGAAGATGAGAATATAAAAGCAAAAGACAGCATAAAGCAAGTCCAAATAGTATAGGAATTTGAAGGAAAAGAGGGATAATGTTTTATTTTGCAAGATCTGGAAAGAATAATAAATCAGAAGAGTAGTCTGATTCAAGGTAAAGAGTAGCTGAAAGATGCCGGAAAATGAGAAAGGAAGAAGATACTTAGAAACTTATGAATTATGTTGATGGATTTGGCTTTTATGAAGAAAAAACCTGATGAGGCAGGGAAAGAATTTGAGAATGTGCTGGTTTGATCGGCTTGGCAGAAACATCAGGACACACATTCTAGTATCGAGATTTTTTTTTAACCCTTTAAGAAATCTAGCTGTCAATTTAACTTGCTTTTGAACAACAGGCAGTTGTGTCTTAAGATTCAGTCTCAGGCCTTCACGTTGCTTTGTTGCTGCCTGCTATTACACCCAGGTTTTGTTTAAGCTGGAGGACTTTTTGAGTTCAGTGCAATTGAGGTGGTGCCATAGAAACCTCTAACATCAAAGGTAATTGAAGCATTATCGCTTTATTCTAAGTCAAAAGGATCACAAACTTTTTTCATTAAAATAAGTGAAACTGCTTTTCAAAGTTATTTTCTTTAAGCTGTTACTACCTTTATATGGATAGTTAAATTTACGGATGATTTATATTGAGTTAGATTAATCTTTGTATTGCTGGCATAAAAATGAAAAGTAATCTCTCATGAACTTGCATATATTGATTTTTAAAATGGCACTTAGGCACTTTTCCTGCCCTGTATAGTTTGTCATTTCTTCTGTATATACTGGTATTTGATTAAAAACATTGATTTCTGACATTAGAATATTTCATTTTATTGTACAGATAAGTAGATTATAAGTCTCCCTTTCTTAACCCATTAGTCTTGTCCAGTAGACCTTCTTCATACTTTGGCATTCTTCTTCCTCAGCTTGACAGCTTCTTCTATGTTGTATCTACTAGGGGACAAGGAGTCAAAGAATAGGGATTTTGAAGTTCTTTTAATTTTTTTAATATGCTTTGCCATGTGGGAGTGTTAAATAGAAAGTATCAATAATGATAACTAGCAGTTAACCCAGCAGGATTGTCGGCAGTGAGGTTATATTATGAAAATGATGCATGTCTATTTAAAACAGAGCACTGTATGTAGGAATACAGAATTTGTGATGGGTAGTAGATGGAGCCATTTCCTTGTGAAATAAATAAAGTGTTTGTGTATAGAAATCCCTAATGTATAGTTAGCTTTTGCTTACTGAAATGAGTTTTTCGTTAGTTAGGGGAAGTCTTTATGAATGGATTTAGCTTTATAGAACTGTGGGGTTTTGTTGTTGTTTTTCAGAAGACTGTGCCAAAGAAGACTTGCTCAGATGACATCACATTTGGAATACTAATGCTATCCACCCACTCTGCAAGGCACAATGCATTTCTAGGTAATTAAAGTAAGTATGTAGATTTTATTGCTACTAGAACAGTGATCCTTTAAACAGAAGCATCTCTTTTTCAACCTCAGGCTAGGTAGACATTCCACTTCAATTTGAGATTGAAATTAATGTTGTGTGGGGGCAAGAATAAACTTCAGATAAGCTTTTAATAAGCTTCCAGTCTGTACACTGGAGCATGGAATGAAACAATTGAACTAACTGTACCTGAGCTACCTTGAAAAATAGAAGTTAAAAAAGCCCCCAGCCCAACACATCCTGTGGTGTCACTGTCCCCATCAGTGAAGTTTGCTAATGTGGCCCTGTGGTTTCTGAAGACTGAATTAGTATCTCTCCCAGGGATGCATTGCAGTGAATGAGTATATGTACTGCAGTGCTTACAGCTTTTTTGGGTGGATTATTAGTTTGTTTTTTTAGTAGATGCTCTTGTTAAAGTGGAGGGTGGGCTTAATACCTCCACTTTAATAAAAGTTAATGTAAGAATATATATATAGAAAGCAAAAGAATGCATATTAATAGTTTCAAGTATCAGTATCTCTGTTCATTTGCCATTTTATTTGTGAAAAGGTTGAGTTTCCCTACTTTCTTGATTGGTCACTCTGCGTTATTCAGCTGAAGATGGACCAGGAGGTGCAGATGTTCATGTTTGCAAGATCTGTTCATGTCTTATCTTGCAGTAAGGTTACCGATTGCTTTGTACATCTGTGGTCACACAAAAAGAAGCACAGAACAGACAGCGTAGTTTGTTTAAGGTTCGTCTTATGAGTGACAAAGGGGTTTTGATTTGTTGTATCATGAGAATCATGGCCATAGCCCTCTGTAGCCTTCATGTATATGTTTACATGTTTTTTATAAGTAGGTATTATTGTTAAACTTTCAGATGTTCCGTTGTTTTATTCACTGGGTCAGAAAACCCTGAAACATGATCTATTTAGGTAGATCAGACCTTTTGCCAGTCTTGCTGAAACTGGATTATTTTTTCTTGCTGGCAGAAGCCTTCTTATGTTCCCAGCGGCTTGTCATGCATTGGAGATGTTTGGTCCTGCATGAAGTTTGGTTGTGAATGGAGTTACAGGTAGCAGTGCTTGTAGTTAACAATGCTTGACATTTTATATTCTAAAACCCTGGTTTTAGTTGCTTATAATTTAGCAAGACTTAAATCACTGAGCAGTAATTCTTTGCTTTATATATCTGCTCCAGCTAAAACTTTACCAAAAGTCAGCCTGTATGTCTGAGAATGAGATAAGGGGGAGTAGCGTACTGTTTTCTTGATTCAAAAGGCAATGAAAGTCCTACCACTGGAAACATAAAGCACCTGTATATGTTAAAGCAAACACTCAAGGTTTTAGGAGAAAACTTAGAGTTATGCTGGGTTCTTTTTGGTTTGAGGTTTATTTTGGGGTTTTTTGGTGCCTTCCTGAACTCTTATATTAGGTGGCTTGATAGATTTCTGAAAACATGGTTGGCACCAGTTCAGTGATTTGTCTAAATCCATTTCATCTTCCCAAATCAGATGAGGTAGATATATTCCAAATCTTTTTAATTGTGCCCAGACAGAGCTACTGAGCATGTTCTAGCTCTGCTGTGACAAATTAACAGACCTAATCTCCTCAACTCCATTGTAATGTCAGGTACAACACTGAGTAAGGAGACTTTCTTTTGCAGTTTGTGCTTTTCTTTGAGTGCATCCCCGGTCTGCTGTTGATTCTTTCGCATTCTGCTTCAGTAGTATATTTCCATAAATGTTGTGCATTTCTGATTCTACTTTTCTATATTGTTTGATTTTTCTTCTTTATTGCTGATCTTGTGTTCAGAACAGATCATAATAAACCAGATTGTTTTAGATAATGCATGCTGATTAAAAGTTACGAAAGACTTCTTTTTGAGCATCCTGAAAAACTATGCTTGCTGTGCATCTTTGGTGTTGCTTTTCATGTAACCTTTTTAGATCATGAGGACCTGCTTTCTTTTATTAAGAATTTGTGTTTTCCAGGGCATAGTTCAGCTTATTTACTGCTTATCTCTCCCTGATTTGCCTTCCTTCACATTTACATTTTCATATTACTTTTATTTATGTTTCTTCCTCAGTGCTTTTTCTTTTTAACTTGTGCTGAAAATCTTCACTTTAAAGCTGTTCTTAAGTTACAGAGTACTTTTGTATTTACTTATATAAAACCTCCTTTTTATACCGGTTTCCTTAATGTTTTTCGTGTGTGAGAAACAAATAACTAAATAGATGGAAAACACTTTTGACACTGATTTGTGGAAATAGAAGAGAGATTTGAAAACTGGACTCTTTCACACTGACTTGTATGCAAGTATGAGTGCTTGCAGTAGTGTCTCTGTGCTTCTCTGGAAATGTGCCTGTGTCACTACTTGTGAAAAAATACATGTACACAGGAGAACAGTGAAGTCAAGCCCCCCTCTTACTTGATTTATTC
>JAVHNF010017294.1:69162-80617 GCA_034783455.1 Micropsitta finschii | reverse complement strand
CTTAAATTAACTTCTTACCAAAAAATCCAAATTACACTGACACATACCTGTTTTTATAATTCCCACTCCTTGGGAAACTTGTAATTTCACAATTTCCATACTGATTTTAGACATCCTTCCAATATTTATTTAACAACAACAAAAAGCAAATAGTTAAAACTATCAAGACACTGGTACAAAAAGGAAAAAAAAAAAAAGTTCCTGGGCTCTCATTGAGACAATTCCTTATGAACCAACATTTGTTAAAACACATGACATGAATTTTCAGCTTTCTAGTTTCAACACGCTGTATCAAATGTAAGTGCGCAACCAGACTGTTAAACTTAATATTCATGCTTTTAAATATAAAAAAAGTTACAGGGGAAAGTCAAAACAACCTTTAATTACATATTGGTTGTCCTCCCTAACTTCCTATCAAATTCTGCAGTGGTGGTCCATCCTTTTGCTTATGTTTTTGCTACAGAAAACAAGTCTAAAGGAAAGAATCTACATAGAATAATTCCTTTCTACTGGAAAAAATGAGTTTGCTGATCTGCGTAGTTCAGTCGGAAATCACCTAGCCTTAAGACATGCGTAACAAAACTGTTTTAACATGCAAACCAGCATGGTTATTAAAAAGCATATATGACAGCAACAGCAGTAAAGCATGTATCTGCTCTTGATACACAATATGAATAAATTTAAGTTTTGGAAACCATCAGGTGATGTTATCTGTACTTAAAACAAGTAATCTGCAGAAGTAAAGATTGTGTACTTACAGTAAATATTCGCCTGCCAGTCCGATCAAAAGTTACACAGTATACAGAAGATAAGTGTCCTAAAATTCGTTTGTGCATCTTCATATGTTGATAGACTGCAGTTGGAACTAGGCGTTCAAGTCTGTATTTTCCATTTAGTTTTCTTGAAAATAGAGTATCCACTACCAAATGAGGAAAGAAAAAAGAAGAGATAGCATTTATTTTGGGTTCATAAGCTAAAATACATCTCCAGGATGGAAAGCTTATTTCAACACTGGACCACTTTCCACATGAACAGGTCACTATAGTGATTATTTCATTTTGCCCTACTTAAGAGAAATATATATATATACAAAAGTAGCCCATGACACAGACTGTCAAAAAAGTACCTAAATGCAAGACAGAGCATAAAATTGCAATACATCTTTTGACTGTCGATGCTCAAGCTTTATACCTAGAGTGAGAAATTCAGAACTGAGACAGCTTCCAGAGAGGAGTTCAAGTAAATTTAAGAGCTTCCACACAGCTGCTAACCGAGTATGACTAAACATTCAAATCTTCCCCAAGACAACCTGACTTTTGATTTCTAAGCAAATATTTATCTACCACTTTCAAGTCATTAATTAATACTGCTACACATAATAGCTAAACAAAACAAAAAAACCCACTGAACAAATTTACATACAAAGCTATCAAAACCTTACAGAACACTCTGATTTTGATTAACAGAACCTTATTCAAAGAGTTTGGGATTTACGAATAAAGTTAAGCAGGTCCAGAAGCAGGAATCTACTCTGTTTTAACAAAATGGAAATCTTCCATCAAGAACTTCAGTAAGGAAAATAAAGCTCAGTGATACTAATTTTAAACTGCTACTCATGCAATGACAAAGCAACAGAGTATAATGCTTATATGCATGGATACATACATAGACATTAGTCAAATAGCTCCCAGGATCATCACCAGATGACAGAATGGCAATGGCAACACATTTTATACTCCTCAAAATGGTGATAAAGCAGGTGATACAACATTCACTCCCTAGCATCAACTGTAGAATAGCTACATACCTCTTGCATCGCTTGGTTTTAGCCCAGACCAACCAGACACTGGTTCATGAGTCAGCACAGGTCAAACTACATTAAATATGCAAACTGGATTGTAGCTACTCTATAAGGAGCAAAAGCACTTAGTGGCATGGACAACTGCCAAGCCCGTTGGCCTCAGGCCATAAGAACAGCCCTGAAACATTTTCGTTAACCGCCTGCGTAGCCCAAGGATTCAAGGAAGTTTTCACTGTTCAAGATGCTTTGTGAAGGAGCAGGATCATCAACTGTGGAGAGGAGGCATTTTTTGTCAATGTGCCACTACTGCTTTAAGCTTCTACTACATCCTCTTCACCTTCCCTGTTCACAATAAAAAGATGCAGTTGCATTTGCTTTATGACAAAGCTCTTCCTTGTCAAGAGTCTACTTTAGAACAGCAGGAAACCAGGATTAGTTCAGTCACAAGATAAATCTAGTTTTGGTTTCTGACAAATCATCCTATGGTTAGAAACAAAACCAAAACCACCCCCACACCAACAATAAATAACACGCACCTCCAGAAAAACAACCAAACAAACAAAAAAAACAAACACACACATACACATGCAAAGAGAATAAGGAAGGTGTTTGTCACAGTAATAAAGTGAACTTACACAATAACCTACTCAGAAGCTACATTCTGCTTGTTTTTAATGTAAGATGGAGATGGCTGTTGGAAATCAGCTTCTAGCAATGCCTTCAAATGAAACCACAGCTTACAAAAAGGGAGAAAAAGCTTAACTGAAAGTTTAATTTGAAGAGATGTTCTGTCAGGAAATCAAAACTGTAAGCAGACTCGCTAGGATAAAAGAACCAATGACTTCATATAAGCTTCTGTCCTGCCAGGAGGAAACCAGTGAGAAGATTCTGGCTCCACCTTCATCACACCCTCCCATTTAGGTATTTATGCCCATTAACAACACTCCTCCCATGTTTTCTCTAGTCTAAACAATCCCAGCTCTCTTGTCTTCTTGGTATGACGGTTACCTCAATTCCTTCATCATCTGCCTACTCTGTTTCTAGATTATCCCACATCTGTCCATGTCTTTCTTGTTCTGAGGAGCTGGACCCAACAGTCTAGGTATGATCTTGCCTGAGCTGGGCAGAGGGAAAGGAACACCCTTAACCTAACAGCAATGTACTGCCTCCAATAGCCCAGGATGCTGCTTTATTTGTGTGTGGCAAGGGCATGTTGCGGACTCAACATCTCACATGTTCAATACCATGACAGACAGCTTGTTTTCTGCAAAGCTGCTTTTCAGCCTGTTGGCCCCCAGTGTCTGCTGATCAACGAGGTTATTCCTCCCGTGACTTTTATACTTCTCTTCGTGGAACTTCATTAGATTCCTTTTGACTCATTTCTCAAGCCTACTGAGGTCCCCTGAATGGCAGCACAGACCATTTGATCCATCAATCACACCTAGTTTTGCATCGTCTGCAAAACACGGTGTTTCACCATCTAAGTTACTAATGAATATGTTGAACAATACTGGCTCTATTAGTATCAACCCCTAGAATACACCATGAGTGACAGGCCCTCATGCCAGTCACTAGAATTCATTCTGCTGATCACAACTCTTGGGGTCCAGCATTTCTGCCTTATCTTATCAGCTGGTCAGTGAGAATGTTATGGGAGCCTGTTTAGACAGTCTTGCTGAGGCCATAAGCAACATTTGCTGCTGTACCTTTATCTTCCAAAGTACTCATCTTGTTCAAACAGCTACCAAGGCTAGTCAGGCACCACTTCTTCACAGATCAATGTCAACTACTCAGCCACGTTCCTGACCTTAGTATTTTGGCTTCCAGAGTATTTTCTTCATCACTTGCCCCAGGACTGAGGCACGAAGGACTCTCCTTTAGTTCTGCAGTCTCAATCTTGCCCTGCTTCAAGACAAGAGTGATATTTGTCCTTATCCAGTCCTCAGGAAGCTCCCCTGACCACCATGAACATTTCAACAATGATCAAGAGTAAAAGAAAAAAAGAAAACGGGGTAGGGTGAGAAACAAGGCTCTAAGCTTAAACACTAAAGCTAAGAGTTTAAATTCCCTTTTTGTAAGGCCACTTAAGAACCTAAACTGTGAATGGACAGGTGGGCTCTTCGCACAGCTTCATAAAATGGATCTTTGTTTTTTATAATCTCACTTTGACTGTTACAATTCACTGCTGCCAACAACCTCAATCTGAAACCAACACATCTCAAACAGTCAAGATGATTTTGTTTGTTTGGTTTCCCTCAGAACAATCTATCTAAAAATCAAACATAAAGCTGCTGAAGGTGAAGTGATAGTTTTCAGGGAGACTTACAGGACAGCATAGATTTTCTTGCACTCAAAAGGTATGCAACAGGCACCAACTGAATACCTTCAAAGTTTTAGAAGATCTCTAACTCACTCCCTACCCACAACAGAACAAGCAGCTCAGAGAAAAACAAGTGATGTGTACAAGGAAAATAAATCTGGGGGTCTGAAAGATATGGTAGTCAGTATTAGCTGTGCTGATATTCCCTCCCTCTTGCCTTTCTTATTTCAATTTTATCAAAGTGACTGATTCCATCACCTTATTTACATGATCTTATCCTGGGTGTGAAATATGCCTTAAAGATGAGGGATAGTAATCTGCCTTATCCACTAGCTAGTAATAAAGCAAATTTAATTTGTACCAAGTGTTAAATTTTAAAAAAAGCATACATAAAAATCATTATAACTTTTCTTTCATTTTCTTCCTTTCTGGAGTTGTATTTAATGAAAGTTTGATTCTGAGGAACAGAATCCACCTGCATTCCCCTTCCAGTCACGCAAAAAAACAGAACCAAATTCAGAAGAAACCTGGAAGGACACCTAAAGAATATACTTCACTTACAACTCTTATCCATATTGAATTAAGTTTCCTAGTTTGAGAGCATAAACAAGCCTCTAATGAATACCAAAGCATTCAGAGCTGTTAATAACATATATGTATAGATACACATAGAGAGAGCTATAACGAGACACCTGGACTCCTTTCACTCTCCAGGCTAGTAAAACCAAATGGATCAAACACTCAGTTTTGGGTTGTCTGGGTTTCTCTCCTCTTCTGTAACGATGTCCAAGGTCAAAAATCCAGCTTAAATTGACTTCTACCTTCCTGCCACTTTTCTGTTCAACTTCTAAACTGTACGCAGTACTCCAGTTCTCCTGGCTTATACATCACTGTCAACCAATGAAAGTGGGTAAGCCAGCAATCTGATCAAGCCAGGGCCTGTCTCTGGGCATTTCATGAAGTATACTGACTTTTCACTGGAGCATTTATGAAAAGAAAAAAGTTCTCTACACATCTAAAACTTTATATATAGTATTAATTCACCCAATAAAAGTAACTGCCAACCTTTCTAATTCATACAGGCAGAATCTGAGGTGTTTCAAAAGGCGTAAGGTAAAAACACATGGAAGTTATACAAACAAAAACATTTCCAAACTGTTCCCTGACTTCAATCCTTTGCTTTCACAATACATTTTTTCAATTCGTATTTTACTCAAAGTGTAAACTCCTTAAGACTTCTACAGCTCATTCCTTCTTGCACAACAAAAGTAATTTAGTGTAATTTACTTCAGACTTGAATAAATGTGTAACAAAACGTCACTTTTACACAGATCCTTTAACACAAGATGGTCTTATAGATTTTACGTTAATTAACAGACTAATAAAGTTACATGAAGTACTCTTAGGTTAGCTTTTAGGCCTGAAGTATTTACTATATTTCTAGAAACAGAGATCTGCACCACTTCCAGAACCTCTCATTCTCTCTACAGCCAAACCAGCAGCATCATTTAAGAAGAAACTGAGAAAAGTACAAAATGCCTCAGAACTTTTCTTGAGGTGGACTATTCAGCAAGACCATGATATACTAGTTTTGATGGTCAGGCACAACATTCTTCAATGTCTGCGGTGAACAGCCAGCCTCATGCAGGTCTTCACACTTGAGCTGCCAGCTTCCCCAAGAGCTTTGAGCTGGAAACTCTTTAAGCTTTGTGCTTTGGTTCTGTGCTTTCTCAGCAGTTCCTGAAAAACACTGAGTTTGGTTTTCCTTTCTGCATCAAAGACGACTTTTTTTTTTATTAAAAAAAAAAAAGAAAAAATAGCATATGACATTGCTCTTTTTTTCTTAATTCAGCAACTTTTTAGATTATGTTGCACAAGTAATAGCAACTGGACAAAGATTATTCCATATTCAAGCTTTGTTTCTCTTCATTACATTCTACAGATACTCTGTAGTTTTCTGGAGAATAACATATTTGTATTTGAATTGCATATAAACCAGCTACAAGGTTGCTGGCACAACACACACAAGAATTTAAATCTACAGACTATCCTAATAGCATCATAATTGCACGGATTCATCACGCTAGCAAACAAACGAGTATTTCAGTATGTTTGCTGAAATGCAAATCAAGTTTTCCTGCCCAAGATAAAGACTTCAGTGTGTTTTCTATTCCTCAAACACTAGCAGGTTCTCCACCTGAAATACATACAGCCTGAAGAATAATAGGTTCCTTTTTTGTTGTTGTTGTTGGACAAACACATAAAATACAGGCTTCCATAGGGAAAACAGGAAATTACTTAAGGAAACAGAACAAAATTTTATAGTTCAATTTATAAAAGAAGTGTCATTGCAGTTCATGATTTCATTGAGAGGATCAGACTAGGATAGGACAAATCAAAACCAAACACTTTAACACAGAGTTCTTAACCAGACATCCAAAAAATTAGAATGTACTTCACAGCTGAAAACATTCAGTTACCAGCACTTATCTCAATGTTTGGAAAAGGAAATCACTGGTCATGAAAAAAGTGGTATGCTGAAATAACTGTAATTTTGCAAATATTCAGTGTTCAGCAGAAGGTTCAATAACAGCAACATTTATTTAGAAAGCCTTACTTGTTCTTCCCCAAAGACAGTCTGGGCATTATTCTTCTTAACATTTAATTCTATTACCACAGCAGCTCTACAACCTTCTTTGAACTCCAGCTGCCATGGATTTCATATGCTGATCTTTTTCCCTTTAAAAACTATATACCATGGAGCAAGCTACAAGTACAATGCTAAACATTCCTCCTCTTTCATTCTGACTTCTCCAAAATACTTTAAAATATTGCAGTAAAGCATAGGCATAGGAGGCATGTTGGAGGCATAGGGTAAGGCAACCACTACAGAAATCTTAGCTATTAGAAAGCGCAGGCCTCCAGTCACCTTGCAGAAATAGCCACTAATCTAGCCCAAGATTTTTGAAGTTTACAATTGCTCAGTTTACAATTCAAGCCAATGTACAGCCACTCAAAAGGGGAATTCTATTCAGTAACAAGCATTTTCTCCCCCACATCTAGAGCATGACACAGAAACAACTCTCCACATAAATACCAAAACAGCAGCTCTAAACAAAACGACATTAAATGGATGCAGGTGCTACATGAGCATTTAAGTGACCTACCTCTGACCAATACACATACAAACTAATGAGATTCTGAAAACAGCTCTGAACACCCAGCAAAATCATGTTTTCTTCCTATGTTCTCCACATCTACAGAAATATCACTGAAAACATCCAACTTGTGCTTTAAAATGAAAGAGCTAGTAAGACAACCAATTACTTTTGACACCTGACCAAGTCAAAGCTTCTCAGCTGTATCATGCTTTTGAACTAATCCTCTGGGTAAATTGTAATAGCGTGCATTTTGAGATTTGAGTTCATTAGAAAGAATATAAACAGCAAAAATTAAGCTCAGTCATATATTTTACGTATTTAATATATATATGCCCCAATTAATGGAAAACTTACAGGCTACCAATAGGCTCTGAAAGGAGTTCAGAGATTGAAAAAAATGTAATGGCAAGTTACCACGTTAAATATGCCTCCGTTCCAAAAAGCACCTAGCTATATATCTGTACACAGGTACTTGTTAGTTTCCCAACATATACTCAGCCTTCTCTTTCTTTCCAAGACTGAAACCTTTGCCTTTGCAGAAGCTGCACTTGATCAGGAACCAATCAATTGGATAGTTTTTGCCCACTGTTCATCCACACTGCACATCTATCTGTAACTACTGGTTTGGTATAAACCACTACTGCTTTTGTATAATCCACACTGATAATCTGGTTTTAGTAATTCCCCCTTCCCTGGATATCAGCAGAAAAGGATGAAAAGACAAAAGTAATTTTGCATATTTTCCTATTCATGACAAAATTAAAAGGATGACAATTTCCTAAAATATCACAACTCAATTCTTCTAGAAACTAAAAAAAACCCCCATGTATCTTTCTGTTATGAGGCTGAAAACTAAAGCACGTTTTAGTGACCATATGAAAGCTTAAAAATAACTAAGAAAGGAAAAAAAAAGAAAGAATACCTCTGACTTCCAGCTTTTCAGTTTTTCAGCTGTACAGACAGCACATGCATACTTCATGATACAGCACAGCAAACTAAAGCATAGCTACAAAATTACTGAATGGACCAAAGAGCAGAAAGAATAACTTCTACAAGACTTTAAGACTCAAATCTTTCCAAATAAAAGCATTACCGGTCGACATTACTCATTCTCCGGTCGACATTACTCATTCTCCCCAACAATGCGTGCAGACCACACTCTCCTGGTTTTAAGTTGTTATATACTACTAATTATTTATCTACTGACAGCTTTCCTACGTCTTTAAGAAGAAGGTTTATTTGCATGCATTCACTGCTGAAATGTATTTTATTCCACTTCATACTTCAAAGAAAAAATTAGCTTCAGAGCAGAACCAGTGTATTAACTTACAATACCCATTTTTTTCCTCACATACAAACTGGCAAATATGACAATACATCTTAATAAAAAGGATACTAAATGAAAGGCATATAACACAAACAAGGTCAAATACACACAGCACTACTACTTAGCTCTTACCCTCGCAATAATCAATCAACCTGGAGTTACGTAATGGCAATGCCAGAATAAAACTGCCTTACCTATGCTAGGTGGACTGCCATAATTTACAGGGGACTCTGGAGGCCTCCCACAATGTAGCGCAGCAAGAGCAGATCCCTTCCACACAACATGTTTGCAACCTGTTTTAAAAAGAATTACACAAACAAAATGTAGGCGAGCACTTTTCCATGCAAAAATTCAGAAGAGGCACAAAATATCAAGAACTCTCAAAAATCTCATAAATTTTTCATACTTTTGTTTGTACGAAGCAAAGACTGTCTGCCAGCTCCTAATAACGTCTGCACTCCAGGAACACTTTGGGGAATTTCTTGCTCTAGAAGAGGTCCAAGTCGATGGCATATTTGAAGCAAGTGGTCAGGTGCCAAATGTCTGTAATATTTCACCTATTTATGAAAGAGCAAACACAACATCTGCTAAAGAACCCAGTATTTTTGAAGAATTATTTTTTTTTTCCGGATTGTTATACAAATTCACAAAAAAAAAAATAAAATCACAGCATATTAATGATAAAAACAAATAATGACCTTTAAGTGTATTAATTCATTCCAGCTGGTCCTAATTACTTCTTCTATTCAACACATGCCACTTTGCACAGAGAACTGTTGGTATTTTCTACTTTCTAACTTTAAGGCACAGTTGGTCATAGACTAATAAGCTCCTTTATAATCACAGTACAAAATGTATTCAATATTATATTTAAATCACGATCTGGTCAATTTGAGTTACTCTAAGATAAAGATGAGACAAAGACTGTAAAGACAGCAACACCATTCTATGGTTCTATTTACAGAATTCTTAGAAGATCCACAAATAAATAATGCTGCTTTGTAGAAGACAATTCAAAAACATCCTCCCTCAACCTACCGAAGTTACACGATTTTGTTCAAGCTTCACAACTGGATTTTATTTTTTTAATCCTGAAAATGATGGCTTAAGCAATTTAATTTTAAAATCGGTATGCACGATCCTCTATTAGGCTACAAACATGACCAGTTTGGCAACTGCTCATTGTTTTCAATTGCACAGTATCAAAACAAGCTCTTATTGTCAGCCAAAGAGCTTTTCTTATAGCAGTGCTGAACGAGTATTAATGACTGACCAAAAAAAAAATCAGTTCAGTCTTTTGAACTACTATAATTCTAGATCAGAAGACCATCTTATATAGGAAGGGAAAAAAGCTTCAAATGTGTCAACAGTACAATCCTATTATAAAGCTCTTGGTTAAGAAACAGCATTTTTAAAACATGCATAAGCTATTGTCAGCTTAGACAACAACAAAGCAAATTTAAAATAATAAAATTAGGAGGGAGGGTAGAAACTCAGCTTTCTTCAGATCTTGTACAGGATCTAGTGCGTAGCAGTTTTATCCTTCACACAGCCTGAAATACATCTTCACAGCTTTACTTTGCAGAAACAAAAAAAAAAAGGCACTGCAGTAAAAGCTTGTGACGTTTTGTTACTCTGCAACTAGAGAAGGACTTGACTGACATTTTAGGCAGAATGATGCTTCTATATTACACCTAATTAACAGGAATTTACCTCATTCTCAACAAATGTGCTCCTTTCTTGCTGACATGCTACAATCGCTTCATGTACTCCAGCAGTTTGTTAACACAAAGAGTGCTGATGTCTGAAAATGAGACTCTGGAAAAGCCTTGCTTACACCAGTAATTCCCACAACCACCAACACAACCTTCTAGTGAAGGAAGTGAAGTTTTCTCTTTTGCTCCTGCCGTGGTTGGGTTCCGGCAGCTCAGCCCTACACAGCTGCTTGTTCACTCCCCCTCAGTGTGGTGGGGGAGAAAAATCATTAGGGTAAAAGAAAGAAAACCCGTGAGTAGAGATAAAGACAGTTTAACAGGTAAAGCAAAAGCTGCAGGACAAGCAAAGCAAAACAAGGAATTCATTCACTACTTCCCATCAGCAGGTAAACGTTTAGCTGCTTCCAGGAAAGCAGGGCTTCCCTTCCGTGAATTATGTTACATTTGTAGAAGGCCTTGCAAGCTGCCAGAATTTGACTCCCTAAAGATTAACTTGCATGAATCTTGTAAGTCATTTAAAAAAATGGAAAAGCCTCTTATGAAAAAAAATAAATAAATAAAAATTTTTTTTTAATCAAGTTACAGCTGATTGTACAGATCAATTCTTCAAAATGCCTAAATTCAACATCATTAGAAGGGTGGCAAAAAATTATCTACTCAATTCAGGACTTGCTATTCCAATTCATTTTTATCAGTAGGAGAACCTGAGGTTTTTTCCTAGTTACAGGAGGAATCACAGTCAAAATACATGCTTGAGAGACCTAAAATATTAGAACAGTTGTTAAGAGGTGACAAAACTATTCACCTTTCTGCCACCAACAGCCCTGATTAATTTCCTTAGCTTTTGTTCTCCTCCACTACTACCAAAAAGAGCACAAAAACTTAAATACTGCCCTTTGTATAATTCTACCTGAAAACAGACTTCACGTCTGCAGAACCTGAACTTGTCTCTCCAAGATTAATAATTACTGAATTATTGTTTCACCACAAGTATTAGAACTACATATGAAATTCGGTTGTCACTGTATCTTGTTCAAAAACCTTTCCTTTTACACATCCTCACAAATACACAAAATCTAAAGTAAATTAAGCAAATCGGCTTTGACACATTGCAAAACTACAGCTAGCTGA
>JAVHNF010017294.1:9668-23928 GCA_034783455.1 Micropsitta finschii | reverse complement strand
GCTGTTCAGTTTAGGAGACACAAATAAAATAATCCCATTGTTGCCTTTTTATATTTTTACCACAAACCCCCCCCAACAAAAAACTCCTCAGACAAACAAAAGAACAAATGAAAAATCAGATGCCAATTTCATTGTAACTACCAGCTTATCAAGTTAGAAAGGCAGAAAGCCTTAACTGTCTTAACACTTGAGCATTCTCCTCCCTTCTTTGCAAGCTGTTACAGCCACATCTCAAACGCTGCCTGCAATGGGATTTGCCAGTAGATACTTTCCTGGCTCAGTGTTCTAGCTGCCATTTCCACGATGTAATGCTTTGGTCGTTCCTCCAGCAACTTTCGCCACCAAAATATGATACAAGCTTGCAACAAAACCACAGTGCAAGAAAAGAACACCTATCAAAACGTAAGCCTTTTCCAGGTTTACTGCACTATTTTTCTATTTTTATTCCCCTCATTTCCTTTTGAGTAGGACTCTACATTAGACTAAATTTAATACAATGAATTGTTTCCCTATGCATGCTAGAACTTCTAATTATTTGTCTTCAGAGCAGTTCTGAATTTTGTGCCCATTCATAAATGTAATTAAAATGCTGTTTATTTCTGGGTTTAGATTAATGAAGACTACATTCTGACTAATTTAACATCAGCCAACTCCTACAACACCCTTCTAACCATTGTTTCCACATTTATCTCCTTCAACATCTTACCATTAACCTTTGTTTATAGCTAGTTCTTTCATCTTTTTTTAGCGGATAAAACAGTGCTCACTGCCAAGCCAAGAACTTTACAAGTAAAGTTAATTTACTGTAATAAATGCTTTAAGAAATGAAGTATTCTTCCCACTACACCTGTTCATTTCTTTTTTCTACCTAGAGCCTGACCCTGGACAGGGAAAAAAACTTGTATGCCACCAAATGAAAAAAAACCAAGTAATTCTGCCAAAACCACAAGTGAAGCACATAATAAATCTGGTTAGTGGATGGATTTTTTTAAATACCCAACCAAAGTGATACCTGTCTTGCTCTCTTCAAAAAAAAAATCCATTGGAAAAACCCAAACAAAAAATCCCGCTTTTTATTCTTTGAGTATATAATATTTTAATTTTTTTTTTTGTTGAGAACTATTACAATGAAGTATTATACAATATGTCATTTTTAGATTTAAATCCCTCCATCTTACATCTACTGAGAGTAGAATGTTTAATTTTCTAATTCTTTCGGGGAGAATGTCAAGATCATAAACCTCTGAAAAGACAAGTGGTACTTAAAATCTTAAATATAAAGAAGACCATTAATATCCCCTGGTATTAATATGCAGTTAGGGGGAAAAAATATCAGGGAAAAGTCTCCATTCTTGCTAACAGAGTGACTGGTTGATATGCACTGCATTTTCAAAGAATATATAAGAAAATAAAACCACAAATATCCTGGTTATAAGCAAAATCATTAGGTTTAGGAAATGCATTTTGTTATATTCCTTAATTCTTAAGAGGTAGCTTCTGTGAGCAATTCCAGACAAGACAGAAACCCAGTCAGGCCTGGGGTACTTCTAGATATCCAAAACCAGGGAGAATAAATGTTTTTCCAGAAGAGGAAATTCCTTCACTGTAGATTGAGATTGAGGTTTTGCTATTCCCACTGAAAAAAAGGTCAAAGATTGACCAATATAACTTAAAATGCATTTGTATTTGTTGGGACATTTTGTAAGCCTCACAAATGGTTTGGGTTTTTTATTTCCTTCCAAGTTTGTCTTCCCTGTAGTCAGATTTTTTAATGTGACATCTTCTACCTATAGCAGAGTGAAGAAGTATGAGCAATTTCTAGAGGCTCTGATTAAAACGAATAAACAAAAAACCCCAGCATTGTAATTTAAAAGTAGACAGTTCCTTTTTCAGCAAGTGAAGTAATCAGCTGTATTTTTCAAAATACAGATCAGCCATGGGAGCAGTGAGCACAGTACATTTAAAATTGTTCAGTTTCCTCTTACACCAAGTGTAAGAATTCAGCTAGGTAGTAAGTAAATTCTTGTCCCAATATTTGCTTAATCATTTTACTGCCACCATAAAATAAAAACGCAGATTCAAAGAATATGATGGATGAAATCCAATCCCTAATAACATCATTTCTTTGACCTTTCAAAGCTAACTCATCTAAATCAACATACACAGGCAGTTTTAAAAACCTTAAAGATGAGGTTCCAAAACCTGCATCTAAATTGTACTGACCAGATCTGCAAAGCAAGGCCAGCACAAAGTATATCTGAAAAAAAAAAAACAAACAAACAAAAAACCAAAAAACCAGTAATAAAGAAAAATACCTACTTAGAGATTAGGCAACCATTTTCAGTAACAACCTGTTCCTGAGAACAGCCGCCTCTGACAATGAACATCATATTCTGAATGACTGAAAAAGGGTGTACAATTCCCCCTCTCCTAGAGGACATAACTGTGATAAAACTATAATAATCTAGAAAAGACCCTTTTTGTTGTTTCGACTAACTGGTGCTACAGGGCATCAGACCTCTGAGATGATGATAGCAGGTCCACAACTACGAGGTAGGTACCAAGGATTGAAACTGATACAATGCCTTAGATACACCGACCTTTTCCAGCCCAGTAATAATTTCGGCTGCGGTTAACAGCAGTATTGCTCTACTACAACAGCCAGAATAGAGGGATTCATAGACAACCCAAAAAGTTTCAAGAGGAAAGAAAAATAAAATGTGTCCAGGAAGGTGCAGGTAGGATGAGGAAGAAATGATGCAGCAGAGATGAAGGATGTTTTCATACTACAAACAGCACCAACTCCTCTTCTCAGCTCTGCTTGAGAGGAATGAAACACTGCAGAGGTAAAAATGTCATTAGACAGCTGATTGTCAACTACAGAAGCACTGTCTACTATTACTACACTCAGGTAGCATTAGGACAACAGAGAAAGCTAGATGGCAAAAGCAAACCCACCCAACAGTCCCAACAAAGCCCATGTTGATGAGAACATACAAAATTTTTTTGTTTTCTGCAGACCAATCCCAACATTCTCAGGGAACACAGCATTTTGTATTTGCAGCTTTCACTGCTCCCAAGTACACACACTGTTTACTGCAGGAAGACAGGACCTGTATCTCCAAGTTGCAGGTATAATTAACTGAAAATTGGTAATTTCCAAAGACAACAAAAGGGGAAAAAAACAAAACAAAACAAAACACAAACCCAAGGACTCCTCCCTCCCCAACACTGCAAGGACTCAATCTTACTGACCACTGGGTTGTTCTGATTATTCTGATTAATTTCTCCCTAAGTTAGGGACAACCAAAGAAGACCTGGCTAAGGCTGATAAATGCCTGGCTGCTGCTAAGAAGAGTTCTGCCCTTCCTCACCTAATCATTCCTGCCCATAAAACCAGCTTAAGTCTTTGTGCCAAGATATGGGAAACTAGATCAGCCAACATATCTGGCCAAAAACTACCTCAAACACGCACAATCTCCCACAGATTAAATCAGAGTAAGAACAGGAATGAGTATCTGGAATTGCTTCTTTTGGCCTGTACATGCCATCTCGAAATATCTGTTTGACTATTGTTCAAACTGTGAGTCTCACACTGCCAATTTTGCCAACAACAAAATTGGTATAAAAGCATCTTACTTCTGCATACAGCCAATTGCCCATTCCCAGCCTACCCCCTTCTAACAGTTTACCACAAACTCATTGTGCCACTGTGCAACATGTCTAAATTGGAACAGTAAAATGATCCAGGATTTAAATAAAGAAAAAAATAATCAAAAGCATGTCCAAACCTGTTAAGTAAACAACCGTTAAGAGGATCATGGCCTAAAATGTAAGTCCAGCAGATGAAAACACCTTTTTGGCTACTAGACCATGGGATAAAACATTGTGTGTGCTGGTTTTGGCTGAGATAGAGTGCAGTTAAAAAAACAGAAAATAGATGGTGGCTATTATGATCCTACAAAGTGCCAATTTCCAAGAAGAATTTCTGGTTTGCTTGCTCTACGCAAAATACAATATAGCAATCATGTCAAGAAAATTTCAACTTCATATAGTTTCTCTCAAACAACAATACACCTTGGACCATACCAGGCCTATTCACAGCTATTGCTTGGGTATAAAAGAGCACAGAAAGAGAAGTTTTTCAAGTAACACAGAAGAAAAGCAGCCTTAAACTAGACAGCTTATACCTGCTACATCCCATTTACACACAGGACTTCTTTATTTTTTAAACTTAATAATACTGAGACTCTAGAATACAAAATATTACCACCTTTGCACTGTTGAACTATTGTATATAAAAATATTACCTGCACCTGGTTAGTTCTGAACTCAGAGGTGATGACTTACAAAGTAGATTGTACTGCTGGCTACACCTCATCAGATTATCACGCTTTAATGAACCCAAGGACCACTAAGGATGATTTTTAATTGGCAAATCACTGAGGGTTGCTATTAATGAAGTCTAATTGTATTTCAGTGTGGTCTAAGATGAAAATTTATATACACTGTCACAAATTGCTAATGACTGGGTCAGATTTTTTACAGACTCATATAAAACAATCAGAAACATTTTAGATCTATAAATCCTTGGTCAATGAGCTTTTAATCTCCATAACTCTAAGAAAGAGACTTCAGGTTAGAGATAATGATAGTTTTAGCTATGACTATCTTCAGTACAAAACATGGGACAAATATTTCTGCATGTAATTTAACAGCCCTGTAAGCATCATTTAATGCAACGTGGCATAGCAACATTTCCGAAGCAGGATTTTTCTTTGTACCACTCAACACTGTTACACTGTATTACATCCAAGTGTACCATGCACAGATAAAAATTTGTGATCTTCTGTACTTAATTTTTCTATGAAAAATGTCGATCCTTTGAGTCAATCAACAGATACTTGGTGTAGGCCAACTAAGCAGTTTGCAATTGCTTTAAATACATCAAGGTTTAAAATTCTCAATAGTTACAAATTCAGTACAAGTGGTACAATTTCTAAAATCGGTGACAAAACTTCCTCTTCCCTTGTAGCAGAAGACTCCTGCAATCTTTTAAGTTGCTCAGGCGCCTCTTCTGTTTGTTGTGCTTGAATGTTAAGCACATGTTTACAAAGCAATCATTTTACCTGTCCCTGCAAAGGATGTTGAAGGTAGAAGCCCACCTGAAAGCTTTGCCGGCAGGTGAGACAGGAGTCTGTCAAATTCAGGGGTACCTCAGTGATGCAGATGCAAAGAAGATTATCTTTTGCTGCTGCCTACCTTGTTTTCCAGTAGTAACTAAATGGCCTAGGGCTGATCTAATAGAAAAAGTGGAAAAAGATATACCTTTTCATAGCTCTGACTTCTGCTCCTAGTCTTCATGTTGCATAAGGAGAAAGGAGGAAGCAGTAAGCAGTTAGCATGAAACACGGGGAGTTCAAGCAAAAGTCTAGAAAGAGAAGTGGGACAGAATGGGAGTGGGGAGAGGGCAGCAGCCAACACATCTGGATCTTGTACTGAGCCTCTTTACCATCCTAATCACCTCCAGACCATGAAATAAAATACAGAACCTCTCCTATTTCTGCATCCCACTGCTACCAATATGTGCAGTTAGTTGTGTTCTACACAAAACTGAAGCGTGCCTCTGCCACAAGAGCTTCCAACCCTAGTAATGAAACAAATTGTTAAGAAGGTGCATGTCCCTACAACACCACTGTAACTGCTCTCCTGCCAAGTAGCTTCAAAATGAAGATAACCACTATATTACGTGAGGTACGCTGAACTGACATGGACTGATACACAGCTTAAGTATGAAAACATGGAAATGGACATGAAGCGCAGCTGAACAGCACTTCAGTGTACTTCATACTCCTGCACCATGAACACAAACTCACCTGCTACTCTTCGCACCAGATCTACACCTCATTCTACAGACCAAAGAGCAACAGCGAACATTCAGAGCCACAGCAAACAGAACTGTCATCTGTAGGACCCTCAGCTTCATTAGTTAATTGGTATTTGATCACATAAACGTTCCTCCAACAAAATTTTACAGAACTGGTCAGTACTGCAAGTTCCTCTGTTTCTACGTACACACCACAAAGCAAGACAGCAAATTTGGAGAAGTAACAACAACAAATGCACCACTTGAGCGCAGAAGGTGCTTAATAGGGAAATGGGGCACAGAAGTAAATGGCCAAATTGTCGGAATGGTCCCTTCATCTTGGATTCTCAGTTTAAGATGTCTGTCCAGATTTTTTACCCCTCCATCAGTGGATGAGGAACATTTATCTTTGAGTATTCATAACACTTCACAAATGCAACTCAAACATGTAGAAGAATTTCACACCGAGAACTGAGTTCAGGTCCAAAAAAAAAGGAAAAGTAGAATTTAACAGCTCTAGGTTTGTAAATGTGAGGACTTGTGTTTAACTCCAAGGATTAGAAAACACACTGATCAAATACCTTACTAGTTGTTTTTCCAACCAGGTAAGAGTCCCATGAAAAAAAACATAGCATGTCACGTAACTAAATGCACCATGACAGGACAACTCTGGAATATCGTATCTTCTAACTTCCACTACAGAAGCAGCATTCCAAACAAAATACTTAGAGGGTTTGTTTTTCTGTAATAAATATAACTAACTAGTGTCTCAGACTTTATAGAAAATAAATTTGCATAACAGAACAGGAACCTGCCACAGATGTTCCCCATTACATTTTCACAGCATCAACTGTATTGCAGAAACTAACATTCCTGACTACAAGGAAGTGTCTTAATAGCCTACAGAAATGGCTAATTAAACCATATTTTTTATTTGCTCTGAAGCAACAGCAATATTCAAAGATATTAAAAAAACCAACAAAACTTTAAAAAGAAAAAGTTATATATAGTCCTCACATCTGATTCAACTCGAAGTGTTTTCAGAACAATGTGTCAGGTGTAGGTCATGTTTCACAGCATCAGATTAAAGAACAAGTTGGGTCATTCTGGAGTGCAATCCCAACTGAGAGGCTCCTCATCCAGTACTGGACGAATTACCACTCAACCTGTTAACGTCCCTCAGAGATGATGCACATTCTACTGAAAGGGCTAAGTACCATTCATCTTGATGACTATCACATTAAAGCTGATGTACGTATGCTTATGCAGACAGGTGTCTGTGACCATACCATGATCCTCCTCACCATCTAGTACGGAATGGTTCTTCATCCTTTTATGGCGGACATTGAGACATTTTTGTTTGGGCTGTTTCAAGGTCAAGGTGTTTTCCAACATGACTCAAGAGTTAATTCCAGCAAGCGACAAAACAAAACACCTCATCCATTTCGTTGCTATCAATACCACAGCAAGCATTCTGGTTTATCCCACACTGTCATGCCATTCTTCTTGTGAAAGGCTACATTCATACCACAACATGTTATTACAACAGATAAAGGATGCAGTAATCTGACAGAAGTCCAGAGTTCAATCCCTTTTTGTTTTAGCACAGTATTAGCATCTCAACACACATGAAGTTTTTCCTTTTCCCCACAACCCTCAAGCAATGAGTAACAACATCCCAATACCTTAGGCTGCAGCCCTCTAGAGATGGATAGATAGCCCTACATTTTTTTGTTCATAATATTAAGGCCAGGGACTCAGCAACTGACTTTGGTTACATAGAAATGAAAGAAAAGAAAAATCAGACATGAAAAGAAAATTGAACAGAAAGGACCAACCAGTTTAGATAACCAAGACATTCATAAAAACACCTGTACAGGTGGATTTGTACCCTTTCTGCAATATGATTTATTTATTTACCTCCATAACTGTCAAGATTTCTCATTTTGACTTTCGATGTTTATTTCCTTATAAAACTCTAAGTGTTAAAAGAGTTTTTAGAAATTTCAATAGAAGAATTGACTAGGCACTGCATGTGATGGTTTTGTCTCCATGTGGAAGCTGACTGGTGTAATCATTCAGCTATTGCTGCATGACTATCTTCTCACCCTGTGGATGTTACTCTGGACTAAAAATTGACTACTGTAGAATACTTGGGGCAATTTCACTTTTTCTCAAAAAGCAAAGCCATTAATAATACATTTTTCCTGGAACCAGTGCTACCCAAAACCCATACTTCATGTATAATCTTTCTAATTTAAACATTTACCTGTGCAATGCTAAGGAAATTAAAAATTGACTGTGCCATTAAAATTCACTTCCATTGCTCTGATCCCATATGCAATGTTTTTGTTACCTTTTTATAATCTTTCTAGAAAGAAGACTCATTCGTGTGGACATACTACTCAAAGATAATTTCTCTTGTTAAACATTTCACAACAGACCACAAAAAACCTACAAGAGTGACTTTAATTCTACCCTCTCTTACGTAGGCCAGCCTGAAATGCTATCCATAGCATAAGAATGCAGAAGGGCAAAGGAAACAGGATAAGAAGTTTCAGAAGTTGTGGACAGTCTGATGGGCACATGCTGATTTTCACTTTTTTGTGACGACAAGTAATGGTGCTAAAACAGCAAGAACGCTACCTGAGGCCTACATGAGGGTGCAATGACAGAAGAGCAACAGGAAAAGCATTCCATTACTCCAAGCCCAATTGTCCCAGTAAACACAGTCAGCCCCACAGCTGCATCCATTTTCAGGACTGGAATCACGTTCTTAACTATGAATTAAATAATTCAGTAGCATACTCGACAATCTGACACTTTGCCACCTCTCACAATGAATAAGAAAAGGACAACAGCTGAACACGGAGCTACCTGGAAGCCATCATAACTTTATTAAAGCGCTGAAATAGGGTGTATTAGGAGGTCACAGGTGACATTTGGGAAATTCCCCAAAACACAAACTGCTTTGCTTTGGTTGACCTAGTTACAATTAAATGACCGCAGCTATGATTTTTTGGCACTGCGTGTATCAGTACCAAGCCCCTCTCTGCCTTCACCCGGCGCCAGCCGAAGGCAAGGCGGCGAGTCCTGACGAGGATCACCTCCAGCGGGGCCTCCCGCGGCTGCCGACCCCGGGGGGCCGGGCACTCGCCGCTCCGCCGCTCGCCGAGAAGGGGGCCAGTTACCGCCTCCCGCCCTCAAGCCTGCCTTCTGCCAGCACCGCAACCGCTGCCCGCGGCCACGACGCCGCGCAGGGAAGAGAGGGGCAGAAAAGCCACCAAAACCCACCCCAGAGAGCCCGGCTGCGAAGGGCCGCCGCCTAAGTTTCTCCTCTCCCTTCGGTCTCACAACCGGGCACCGCCGGCAGCTCCCTCCCGAGGCGGCTGCCCGCCCCGAGATGCCTGCAGAGCGGAAAACGGACGGCGCCAGGGGGACACGGGCCATGGCCCCTCACCGTCGTCGTTGGGCTCCCGGCCCGGCAGGGAGGCGGCGGGGGCCGCGCGCGCCCCCTCAGGAGGCGCCTCCCCGCCCCCGAGGGCCCTGCCCGGTTGGGCGCCGGAGTTGGTACATACGGGTCTGCCGCGGGAGGCGAGGAGAAGGGTGTAGTTTGTTTTAAACATGGCTTGCCTCTCCCCTCCTCCCTTTTACCCTCGGAGCCATCACCCGGGCACGGCGAGAGGTGGCGGCAGCAGAATCCAGCCGCCCCGGGGTGGGGGCTGCCCCCTCCCCGCCGCTCCCCCCGCCGCTCCCCCCGCCGCGGAGTTTGCAAGCAGGAAACTCCTCCCGCCGGGGGCCAGGGGCGAAGCCGCAGCTGCTGCAGCGCTTCTCCCCGGTGGCGGAGGGAGAGGAGGGGGCCTGGAGTTGTGATCGCGTCTTCATCCCCCGGGGACGGGGGCGATGCCGCCCCGCGCAGCATCGGAAAAGTAAACAGGGGGCGGCAGTGCGGGGAGGGGTGGAGGGGGCTTGCAACAGGCAGCAAAATACCCGGGCGAGGGAGCAATCCGCGAGCTCCGGTACGGCAGCTGGAGAGCAGCGGGCGTCCCCGGTCCTCAGCGCGCAGCTCTGTCACCGGCCCTGCCCGGGGGAGACGCGGAGGCAGGACCCATCACACGCCCGGAGCGCCTTACCTTTCTCTTCGGCATAATGTCCCTGCTCCGGGCCGCGAAAGTAAAGCGACGAAAGAAGCTCCGGCAGAAGCGTGGATCCGCCCGGTGGCAGTGGCGGCAGCGGCGGCACCGGCGTCGCTAGTGCCCGCAGCTGTGCCCGCCGCGCCGCCCTGCCGCCCCCGGCACCCCGGCAGCCCCCACCGCTAGCGCCCGCCTCGCCGACGGGGCGGGCAGAGCCGGGCAGCCCCGGCTCCTGATTGGCTCCCCAGCTGCATTGTGCCCCCCTCTCCGGCGGGAGCGGGCTAATCAGGGGCAGCCCGCGCGGGTCAGAGGCTGGGGGATGGTTGGGGCCGGCCTCTGTCTCTGAAAGGAGCGGGAGGCAGGGGCAGGGCTGGTGGCTGGGAGCCCTCAGAGCGCATGAGGCTAGTTGCGTGCGGAGAGCGGCATCTGCTCGAAAAGGCTACAGTGTTCGTTGTACAGGTGAACGATTTCAACCTCTTTAAGTTTCCCTTCCTTTTCCCCTCCTCGACTGAAACCTGTATTCTTTCTTCATCGTGGGCGTTCTCCCTTCTTAAACCCGGGGGGCTTATTTTGCTGGGCAAATCCAAGCACCCTCCAGTCCTTCAAATGTAAGGATGCTGGGGTTTATTCCAAGTCTTCTCTTTGCACACCTTGCTAAATCCCTGGCAAGGCAAAACAGTGGTGCTGAGAGAAACACTCCATTGCAAGGTGGTGTAATCAGTTCCTCAAGTGAAGTTCAAAAGCCAGCAAATCCCTCCCCCCTCCCCCCTTTTTTTTTTTTTTGGTGTGTTACTTACTTATTAAGATTTTCAAGTGATTGACTTGTTATCAGCTTGAAACCAAATGAGTCCTCTTGAGCACCTGCAGAAGCAGCAGTACTGAAAACAGAGGTTTGCCACGGGGTTGGCCTTTTAGCCAGCAGCTAAGTGTTTAGGATGCACAAAGTATTTGGCAGCCTTAGGCCCGATTTTCATCTTTACCTGAGGGTATTTGAACTTATACCTCTTGTTCTCCCATAGCATTATTTTGACAACAAACTACAGCATCTCTGGAGTAGGAGATCTTACATTCTTCTGTTGATGCTATTTCAACGCCTTTGTTGAATTTACATTTATTAATTTGTACTAATAATTCATGAGGGCAGGAACCCAGCTGGGTTTGCTCCCAGTCAAGTGTGTGAACCCCCAAACTAGGGAGTCACACCCACTTGTTCACATGCTACTTCTGTACATTTAAGTAGCTTGTACGAAGTATTACAGTTCCACACAGGATGACTGAGAAACATGAACTTCAGCAGATGCCTGCACTAATCAAAGGTTTAGTCCTACCTCACGTAGTGTCATGCCTCAATATTAACACAGGAAGGAAACAAGCTGGAATTACTCTATATATTAACCTTTCATCCTATTTCATTTATTCCCACATTTTCTTCAGCATTTTCCCCCACATGTCCTTAATCATTTATGGATGATGGGAGCAACCTGTACAGCTTCTCTGTGGGCTGTCCATTCAGAAAGAAACCAGAGCTGGGCTTTCATTAATACAGATGAATACTGTTCAGGAGAGCTACACACAACTGCAGCGATTTCTTCCTAAACCACCCCAAAAGTTGGAATAAATTCACATCTAATTCCAAACCAAAATAACCTGGGGAGGGATGACACACGTAGTAGAAGTTCTGATTAGCTCTATGGCTACCTTCCTTTTCGTTCTATTATGTTCCTCTTTGATCTTATCCCTCAACTTTAAGACTCATGGGGTAATTGAGGTTGACTTCAGGAGGTCACTAAATACAACCTTCTGCTCAGTTAGAGAAGGCAGCTGAGGGCCTCCTCAAGTTGGGAATATCTCCGAAAACAGATCCATAATCACCCTGGGCACTGTATGTCAATTCTCCAGTTCTTTCCCTGCTTATGCCTAAGTTCAGTTCTAAAACCGTCCCCACCTTCTTTCCACTGTCAGTCCAGTTTCTTTAAATGTCCAGCTAGAAGACGTTGACACTTCTATCAGAGCAGTAGAATCCTGGGAACAGGCAGAGAGAAAGTCCAGTAGACTCGAAGTAGTTTTTCCTGGTTTTATAGGAAGGGGAAAAGCAATCCTCTTGACATTTAATTTATAATTAGCTAAAACTAATGAGCTAGTGTGAAGGAAAAGCAAAATTGTAGCAGCAAGATAGCAAAAGAAAGAACTGGTACAGCTGGGAAGTTATTTACAGATGCTCCCACCACTACCCCCCATTGAACCAAACTCAGGTTCAGTGGAAATATTGCACCTTGGGATAAAATCACTCAGGAAAACTGCTGCTCTGTAGAATAGTCCAGTTGGTTTCTTTCTTCATTCCTGTATTCTATACCACAGATGTAGGGTATGGTAGAAAAGCCATATTTTGGCCATATTTTTGGTTGTCATATAAATTAGTTTACAGATTGTTTTAACTTCAGAACTGTTTCTATTTATAACTAAATAAGGGATGCACTGGAAGTCACAGTTTTCTATAATAGCATTTAGGAAGTACACAGATCAAGGTAACGTAGCCCTACATCACATTTCATGTCCGAGAGATGATGGCTGTAATATAGAGCCACCAAGATAGATAGCCTGGGAACTGTCAAGAGAGATATTACTGTGATCAGTTCCTTATAAATGAATATGTGACTGTAGGCCAGTAATTCAAAATGGTGGCAATAAGAGGTTATAGATACATAAACTAAGCAATCAACACACATCTAGTTAGTTCTACTCTTTCAAAACCAGGCACTCTGAAGTGTGATAATTATTTTATTTTCATTATTATTCATCTGGTGCTGTTTAGAAATTTCTGATACTTCAGAATTGCAAGCAAAAATAATTTATGACAGTTACTTTTGAAAAGAAACCTGTCAAGGAGTTCAAATGGTATGAAGGAGCTCCCGTAAACCATTTAAAATAGTTTCAGAACAGTCTTATGGTATATTTCTGAATAAAAAAGGAGTTCAAGCACTCCATATTTACCCCACCAGTATCATGACAGCTTCCAAGCTGTCAAACTTTTGGAGCATGTCAGAGTTCTCAGTTCTGCCACTGAGAAGCTCAATCTGCCGTTGTTTCAGGGATAGCTCTATCACCTTGAACCACTACAGCCAGACTTTAAACCTCTTGAACTTTCATTCAGTAGTGCTCTGTGCAAATACTGTGCAGAATATTAAAGAATCATATGAATAAAGTCTTAGTGAAAGAGTATTCTTCAGAGTTATCAAAAAGATTGAACTAAGTCTGGTTTGCTTGTTCACATTGGACAACTCATCTAAAACCAGGTAACTTTTATTTACATCTGGTAGGTAAGAGTGCACAGGAGATACAATCTACTAATTAACATGTGTGATGTTGCAAGTATAAGCAGGAGTAAACACATGTTCCATTATGTGTAACTGCCAGTCCCATTGTTACAGAATTCTTTTCAGTCACAAGTAAAACAACGCTACAAAGCAAACAAGTACTGAGCTTTCACATCAGCACCTGCCTAATAAACAATCTCCTGGAAATAAGGTATGACATTATTTGAAATAGTTATATGTAAACAAAAAAGGGCAAGTTTCCCAGAAGTGTCATATCCTACCACTTCATTTAACTGAGGCTTGGGAGGCAGCAGAAATAATATGTGAGCTTCCACTAGTGTTATGTTTTACTTTGCCTTACAGTTTCTTCAAATAAAGCATCCATTTATAACTGACAGTGTTCAGGAAAGTGAAAAGTGACGCTTTTGCTTACAGATGAAAAGCTTAATCTGTGGAACAAATAAGGAATAAAATGTATACTATGGCCCATTCGGACCACTATTACAGCATAAGCTAAAGCAGTCTTCCTAGGGACATGTACAAACTGGCATAGTTAACTGAATGATGAAAATTCCCTGGCAACTGCTTATCAGCTGACTCACCACTATAATGTCACCTGGGTGTGGGTTTCAGTGATACACAGTAGCGGGTATGGTCTAAAAGGCTCTACTGCCATTATCTTTACAAAAGATGTGAAGGTACTGCCAGCAGAAGCAGAAATGGTGGAACCATCAAACTAAAGATACCATCCCACTGTAGTTTTGTCTTCCCTTTTCATCAAGTAGTTCTCAGCAGCATGCCCCAAGTGCTACTTTCTTGCAATTGCTAACCTTGTAAGTGATGTACCTAACATGTGTGCACATGTGCTTACACAGACTGCTTAGACCATAGAGGTTTATGAATGCTCAATACATTATAATATCTCTTCTGAAAAGACTGTTGTTATT
>JAVHNF010017275.1:10741-27889 GCA_034783455.1 Micropsitta finschii | reverse complement strand
GCTCCTTAGTTATTTATTGGTCCAGGGAATATTTTCCTCATACATACAGTACGCCAGTCAACCAACATCCAGTTTAAAAATAATTATTCAAGTTTTATTTATTTTACTTTAAACATGCCCTATAAGTTTCAATAATGTCTTTTCCATATAGTCTCTTGAATTCATCCGAGGAGTTGCTCTCACCCTTTCATTTAATCTGACCTTCATTTATTCCAATCCTAAACCCCACACCGCCACTCTGATGAACAACACTCTCATAGCTTTTGATCTTTATCAATGTTTTAAAAGCTCTTGGTGAAGACACCAAAGTTATTTCAACTATTTAATGATTCCCCTGACTTCTATTATTTCGGTGAATTTAATTCATGTTTTAGAGACAGTCTATAAATTCCCCTCAATATAAATCTTACCAAAAATTGTGTGTATTAAACACCACACTAAGAGTTCAACTTTCAAACCAAGAAAATTAATTACCAACAAGTAATCAGGTATGTAAAAATCACAAGCAAAACCATGGTAAAAGCTGCTGTCAAGTATCTTCAGATATTCAGTGTTAGGAATTCATTTAACAGGTCTTACCTGGTGAGAATAGGGACCATGTCTTGCCCGCTGCCATGTTCTTTCTCCCATTGCTCAAGCAAAGCAGTGAGCTCAGCCTTGGAGTCCACATGCCCAGATCCTGAAGTCATGGCTTAGCCTAAGGCAAAGGTAATACCCAAAAAAGAAGAGGAGGGTGTAGAAAAATGAGCAAGAAATCCCATAGAGTTTCACTATATTCATTGTAATAATCTAAATCAAAGTTTGCATGTCACTGGGAAGAGGCAAGTCAGCAACAAGGAGTGCGAATGAGAAGATTAAGTGACTGCTGAACTTCACTTTCAAAGTTGGAAGTTCATTTTTAGTCCTTTGCCTGAAGAATAAAGAACAAGCATACACTTTGAGCACAAGTCTTAACTGGTGTATGACAACCCTGACCATGATAGGAAGAATCCTACAGGCGTGCTCAGTAGTGAAGCTTTTCAAGCTCTACCTTAATGCCATGAGCAGACCTCAGTTAGCCTTTTGCTGTTGCTCAGGGATTTACTCAAGAAACAACAAACTTAGGACAAGAAGAGCATGATCAGTGTCATTCTTCCAGTTTAGCACCCTCCAGACAGCTGTGAAAGTGCCAAGAATCATATTAGCTTCACACTGCCAAAAAGGCAGAAGGCAGTGGCTCTGAGCAGCAGCGGGCAGTGGAAGGAGCACCTAAAGAGCAGGAGGTGGGAAACAGCAGGATGCTGCACTGCTACTTGTTCAAGGGTTCCAAGAACAGTCAGCCACCCTCGTAAGAAGGAAGAATGATCACAGGAGGGAGCACTGGAGCAGTTACTTCAAGTTATCAGCTTTTACTTGCAAGACAGCAACTAACAGGAGATTTATCTTCCCATCCTCATAAGTGAGATCCCGCTACAGTACTGAGAGACTAGTCAAGGTACCATTTAACAACAGGAACTATCACTCCAGATTCTGTCAAAGCCTCTGAATTTCCACATGTCAATTACTGTCAGTCTGATAAAGATCTTCTAGAAATATTAACAGGCCAAACTAGAACAAAATCTGCCCCAAAACACTGCCAAAGCTCTTAGTTTCCAATCTGACAGACTGTGATTGCTGTGGAGAGTGGTAATTTCTGGAGGAACACCGAATCCTAATTTATAAACTGACCTTGTATTGGTGAGGAGAGAGAAGGAAGGGTCAAAGCAAAAGAAATTCTTTCACATCCAAAACTGCACAAGAATTGTCAGCATTTCATTAATAACATGGCCAATATCTATCTGCGATGAGATTAAATATTCCTTTGTCATAACTGGCCCAGAAAGAGAACTTCCCAAACCAATGTTAAATACAGATTTGTTTAAGACTGATATACACACCTACTCCTGAAATACATATTGATGAACCAGTCAAATGGCAGGCCGTAAAGGGGGCCATAGGTCAACTGAGATTAAATAAGCATTTATAGGCCAGGTACATTCTGAAAACCATGGCCATGTTTAACCCAGTGTTAGATAACTCCAATGGGTTAAAAACCTTTTCTCCCTCGGGGAACGGATGAGCAATCCTGCAGCTCTACCTCATGCCTCATACTTCAGACTTTAATGTGATGTGACTGGTGAGTTAAATGGGAGACAAGAAGTGAAAATCACCTGCCTGAAGATGAAACTGACTGAAACTGCACAAAAATCGTCCCCCAAAGATGCTGGAAAAACAAACCTGCTACTATAAGAAACCCAATGTGAAGAAAACCATCTTAAGAAGTACTTTATGAAGTGAGCATCTGCTACCAAAAAACCTACCTAAGCATAAAGAATTTCTAAATGACAAGTAATGATGATTTTATCTGGAGCATTCACTTTTCATTCATCGCAAAATTCAGACTGGGGAAATTTGATGCAGATGTATAAATCTCTTTGGAAAAAAACACCACTATCTGTATGCAGGCAACAACACCTAAGGCTGTATACACGCACTGAAACACCTCTGAAAAAGAAAACTATTCCAAGATCATAAAGCTCCATTCCCTTTTCTATTAACTGAACAACACTTGCCAGCAGCAGTTTTGAGCTTTTAACTATACAGATAAACATCCAAACAAACCTACTCAGCCTCAGAACACAAGTGTTGTATCTGCATTCAACCAGTTCAGACATCTCCACCTTCAGTCTACAGCCAAGGGATACAGAATAAAGTGCCTTGTGACGCCAGAGCTTGTGTAAGGCCTGTACAGGCCCTTCTGCAATCTAAAGAATAGTTTACTTCCCCCCAAACCCCTGAATTGCTCCAGCTAGAAAATATAAAAGGTCCAGCAATACCTGCAACAGGACAACAAAGTTCCAGTCAGGAAGACTATGGGAAATGCTCACATTGCCCTCTGGGACACCCGGCGCTATAGCATAACCATGCAAAACCAGAAAATTCCCAGCTGTTCCTAAAACCTGGAAAATTACCTCATTTAAAGCACATTATGGGTCTAAATAACCAGTGCTGGCACACAACTGTTTTCCTGAAATGAAGTTAAAACATAAAAACATCACCCTTTCTATAGGTACACAGCGATGAAAGTAAATGTCTCGCTAAGGCACCTCAATTATTCCAAAGGCCTATCCCCCAAAACCTATTCAAAACAATTTGACTGTTCTACATGGCACCGCAAAGAGCAGCAACAATAACAACTGCCTCAGAGGTATCTGCTTCCACAGTTCTTGTATTAATACACATTAGCAGCAAAATATAGATATATGGATAGAATAGTATGGCAGATAAATAACTTTTTAAATACAAACCTCAAAGCAACTCCTACTTTTTGCAAGAATTCCATCTTACACCCAAGTGAAGAACTCTACAGAAAAGGACAACATCAGAAATAGTATGAACTAAACTGGAGCTGTCAGAACTATACCAGCCTGTTAGAGGGGAAGGTCTGCGAGAGCAACTCCAATTTTCACTATCTCCTTTGCACAGGCTGGTGAATAAATTCAATCTTAAGTTGCCTTCCAGGAACAAGCAGAACAGCGAGCAGCAGCAAGATGGGGAGCAGGTATCTCACTGGGGATTTCAATCCATAGGGGGCATGATTTATCTTTGATAACATTTGGAAATCGTGGCCTCTACAGATTTCAGTTACAATATGTAATAAGCTAAGGATCAGAATATTGTTTTTCCAAACACCATTACTGTCAATATTATATTTAGAATCAATAGAACTAAAATTAAAAAGCATAAAGCACTTTCTCACAGGATCTGACATTGAAAGACATATTTACAACCTTAACCATCACAGTGAATACTCCCACTAAAAATCCACATATGCATGTTTCAGCACTTGGCATCACTTTAAGATTAAACGCTACTTAGAACCCCAATATTATAGCAGAGATTTTGTGAGCACTGAAGTCAGATGTAAAAACTGGGAATGAAAGGGGAAACCCAAAGAAGTATTCAGATACAGATACCTGTAAGTACTTGCTACTCACAGGGTTCTAAAATCTCAAGACACTTCAGTGCTTGTGTCACTTTAGTCAGATACCTCTGAATGTCAGAAACCCAAGTCCCACTGACCTCTAACTTCAAACCTCGAGAAGGTCATGGAAGTTCAGGCAGTTCAGCTTCACCCTTTTGCTCCCCAACATATTTGAGTGTTGCACTGACTGCAACACTACTCCAAGTCATTCACTTACTGACTTTGTGTTGCGTTCATGAGAAGGACTGCAAGATTCCCAATACACTGACTTCAGTGCAGGTGCACATTTTAAAGTGTGAAACCTCACAGGCAAAAATGAGTCTATTTGTACAATCTGAAATCCAACAATTTGGTTACTTAAGAAATAAGTGCAAAATCAGTATTTTAGCAATGTAAATGGAAAAAAAAGAGCCACATAAACCCACAAATCATCCCTCAGGGGAAAACACACAAATTTAATCAACTCTGTAGAAAGACTGCACATTTAAACTGGTATGTGGACAAAAATTACATGAGGATTTGTACATTCATATGGATAGCACCAACTCACATTTTAATAACTACACTGTGACCCAGCTTAAACAATCAAGTTTAATATTGTTCCTAAACATGATTTTATGTGTGGCTGAGGACACAATGGAAATGAAAAGTCAAATATAATAATATAACACTATAAGGGAAAATTAAGAACTTATGATTGGAATCTAGTTAAATACACAGCAAGCTGAACAGCGTACCTCTATGTTCTTCCATATTTATAACACAAATAATTCCCTACTTTTTAAAACAATTAAAGTCTCCCTTCAATCACAACTATTCTTTAAATTACCAGATACCACACAGCTATATGCCTAAACCTGATCAGTCTGAAATAACCAGCAGTAATGAACTCTCAACACCAGAGTTCACTTGTGGAAGGAAGTATGCCCGAAACTAACCAAACCTCCACGATCTATGGAACATAAAATCCTGGTTTGGTGTCATACATGAGGGAAGTCCTCGCTGCTTCAGCTTCAAGCTGTAACCCCTAACAATACCTCAATTTGGCTAGTACAGAACATATTCCTAGTGTTGCTTTAAATATTTGCTTTTTAAAGGACCAATTTTATGGTTTTAAGGCCAGAGAAAACCACAGAGTCATTCAGTTTCCCAGAATTTCCGCTTTTACAAACCAAACTTGGAACTATGGGCTGCTCTGCCGGAACAAGCACAAAAAAGAGGAACAAACTTCTGCTCCTTACAAAAAGAAGGTAAAAAAGAAAACAACTCTCTGTTTCAACATCAGTTCCCCTCTACACGGATGAAACCAACACCACGAGGCCCCGACTTGCCCTCGGCAGCACAGTGACAGCTCCGGCGGGACCCGGCGGACCCAACGGAAGAAACTGCCGGCGCTGCCCGTTCGAAAAGGAGCTTTAAAGGACAGCAAAGGGGGAAGAGGGAGCACCACAAGCCAGAGAGCCAGCCAGTCTGCCTCCTTCTCTCCCTCCCTCCCTCTCTACCTCCTCAAGCCGGCCCAGCGAAGCCCCGGGCGGACCAACAACCCCGCAGGCCCCGGAGCAGCAGAAAGAGTCCCAGAGGAAGGGGGCAGAGAGCGGGCCGGCCGGCAGAGCACCGGGGCGGGCAGGGCCGGCGCGGCGCAGGCCCACCCCCCGCCAGGAGAGCTGACAGGCCCGGTGGGGACGGGACGGGGTCAGCTCCCACCGGGCCCCGCCGCCCCTCTTCCCCCGTGTGTTTCCGAGAGCGCCCCCTGGCGCGGGGGCGGGGCGCGTAACCCAACCGGCCTCACCGGCGGCTCTCTAAGGCCCTGAGGGGACCTTCTACCTCTGCCCGGCGCGGAGGCCGCGGCCCCCAACCGGTCCTGCCTGACCGGGCCGAGCCCAGGCCAAGCGCGGCGGCTGCGCGGCGCGGCCCGCCTCCCCCGGACCGGCGCCCCGTACCTGCCAGATGCCTCGCTGGGTCCCCGCCGCTGCCTCCGGCCCGAGCTCGGCCCCGCACACCCAGCGGCGGCCGCGATTGCTATGGCGGGCACACACTTTGCTCGTCACCACGCTGGGGGACGCGTCAAAGTGCGCGAGACGGCGTCGCGAGCGACAGGCGGGGACGAAAAGACGCGGTAGCGAGGCCTCCCGCGAAGCCTCCTGGGAAATGGAGTTCGGGCGAGGCGAGACCCTCGTGCGCATGTGCCGTACAGGTTGCTCCGCGGAGGAGCATGGGAGTTGTAGTCCCCGGTGAGCGGAGCCATTGCTCGCCAGAGCCCAGTCCGGCCCAGCACACCGCTGCTGCGGCGGCTCATAGCGAAGGGGCGTTCTCCAGGGAGGGAGCGGGGCTGTTTACTCGAGCTTCTTCCAGGCTGGCACTGAGGAGCCACCGAGCAGCAGCTGCCGGCCCTGATACCGGGGTGTCGGCCGCGATAGCGGGGCAGCGACAGGCACGCTGCCATCCCTCCCTCCAGCCCCACGGGGCACTGCAGGGACCTACACCATATGCGCCCTTCCCTTCGCACGCGAAGGCCGAGTGTCCACTCGTGCATCGTTCACCTGATTAAGGTTACCTCTGGGCAGGGAGTGGGGTGTGTTAGTGGGAGGGGGGCTGGAAGATGAATTTAGCTGAGGAGCATACCTGTTTCTGCTCCCTCTGCAGAGTGGTTTCTTTTCTTCTTATCTGCAAGAGAGGAACACCACGCTGTTTCTTACCAGTTAAACAGGGACCGTTTTTGGCAGTGGAAGCCAAACACTATAGCGGTGCCAAACACCCACCTCTGCTCTGGGCCATGCCCAACAGCTGGAAACAGACTGAACTGAAGTGTTTCTCAGGCTCTCCTGAGGCCAAACTCCTATTCCCACATCCCCACCCTTCCTCCTGGCTGTGAGAGTTCATCCTCTCCCCTGTCCTCTCCTCTCACAGCCCCCAGGAGAAGCTGTGCACACAGAAACCCTTTAGCATTATGTAGCTCTACCTGTGTTTCTTCACACATGCAAAGTCTTCCATTCCTCTGGGATCTATTTTTCCTTGTCTGTTGGCTCCAGGGTAGGAGTTGCCCAGCTCCTCAGGCAGTAATGTGTGCTTTCACAGCAGTAGTAAGTTGTGACTCTTCACTGTCCCTTGGCCCAGCATATTGAGTTACCCGTGGAGAAGGTCTATGCACTCTTAGCAAAGTTACTGTTTCTGCGGGGAAAGAAGACCTGGAAGGATACAATTCTTACCCATGCCCTCATGGCTGGTTGGAGGATCAAAGGTATCAGACCTGCCTGGAGCATAATTATCTAGGGAAGAGCAGCACATCCACAGCTGCACTCTCTTCTTTCTCTGCAAGGCACCGGGCAGCCTCTGGGCCAGCCACAGCACTGTTCAGGAGGAGGCCCCAGAGATTAATGCTCCCACCTCCCTCATAGAATCACAGCACCAACCAGCTTGGAAAAGAACTTTAAGATCATCAAGTGCAACCCTTACCCCAGGACTGTCAAGTCCACCCCTAAACCATGGCACTAAGTTCAAAGGGCTGAAAGCAAAATGAAGGTTTCCAGTTCCTGCCACATCTGTGGTGCGCTGGAGATAAGGTCACTTCTCAGAGTAAGTGGGACTCAGTCCCACAGCTCACCCATGCAGGTAAAGGGGCTTGGAACCTGCTGCTTCTTTGCAAGAGCCTGGGACATTGATGGAATAGGATAGCTTGCAGCTACCCCTGCAGTTCTGTCGCAGCCTCCTATGCAAGATGCCTGAAATGCTCAGGACTCCAGTTCCTGCATTTCCAGTCCTCAGGAGATATTTGGGAAGAACTCAGTCTAACACCTTTGTTCCCCACAGGGCAGGCGAGGGTTCCACTGGCTCACCTGGCAGGGCTAAGACAGTATGAGCTCTCCTTTAATTTGGGTTCTCTTTAAAAACAGTGAAACCCCAGCTTGTGCTGCAGTCCTCTCGTAATTGCCCAAGTACTGGCAGAAGCTCTTCTCTTAAAAGAATAAGTAAGAGTTAAAAATGAGTAAAGAAGAGGATGCTGGGTCCTCCCTCTCTTCATAAGCACTAGCACTATTCCCAGCTGAGATGCTTCCTGCCCCTCAGTGTGCCCATTAATCCCCTTTCTGACACTGAAACTGTGTAAACCCCTACACCAGACAGTGTTTGGACAGGTACAGATTCTGCTACCACACTTACAATATATGACTATGAAGCCTTGATTAACTACAGGATAACAACTGCAACAGTGAGAACCCTACAGCAGAAATCCCCCTGAGCAAGTAGTGAGTAAGCCCCCACCCTCTCACCAGCAGTTTGCTTTAACAGTGCAATTGAAGCAGGAAAAATATCAAGAAAACCTAAAATCAACAATAAAACATGACTCTGGTTAGCAGAACAGTAAGAACAGCAGGTCAGCAGCAAGCTTGCACCTCTCATTCTGTAGGATCCTGTGGCTGAGAGAGAGGCCTGAGGTGTGCAGGAGGGGAAGGTTATCTCTGCCTGCTCACCTCCACAGGCTTCCCAGCCAGAAAGACAACATACACACATAGGATGGTCAACTGATAGTAATGATGACTTACTGCTGAATCAAAGCTTGGGCACCCTTGAACAAAATAACCACTTCTTCCCATCACTGTCATGTCCCAGATCACTTTGCAATACTGTGGTAAGATCAGCAGTTTATAAGCAGAGGATAAACGAACTTCATTAGCCTCTAATAAGCTTCTAGACTTAAGGGCAATTAACTGTGGGCTCAGAGGAGGGACGGCACTGGTAAGAGAAGCCAGGAAGACAGAAGCTGTGTTTCGAAAGGATACCTCGAGTACATTGAAGAGTACATGGCAGATAAAGGCAAAGAGCCCCAGGCAGCAGCTTCACCTTCCTACCTGAGCAAACCTTTGCTCTGAGAATGAGAAAAAAGGCTGTGATCGCAACACTCAGGCTGCTCACTGCTGCCACCCTGTGAAGACAGGGAAGGACCTTTTAGACCTTTAGGAGCATTAATTGCTTCTTACCTTGACCTCCAGCATAGATCTACACTGATAAAGTTCATTAACGTCCTACACTTCACCTTGTATTAATTGCCCCATCTACCTGTGGGAATCACTTCACTCATCACCATGTTTCTAATTGCAATTGAGTTTCTGCTGTAGGGTAGTTACTGACTTAGCAGCTACCAACCTCTGCAGCATAATTTTGCTACGACTCATAGCAGGTGAATAGTAAGTCCAGTAATGAAGCTCGGTCCCTTCTCAGCACTTGTGTGTATCACTCTGTTGCTGCAACCACACAGCACTCATCTGGATTCCCTGAACCTTTGGGAGGATCTAAACCTGCCCTGTGAAGATGCCTGTAAACTGAGGGGTGATTCTGTACAACTCCTGTGCCCCAGGGGACTGCAGAAAGCAGGCAGGAGGTCAGACATCTGGGGAGCTGTACCTGGAGCAGAGGACCTTTCCCAGCAGCACTGGAGGCCGGTCTGCCTGCGCACCAGCTCGGCTGTGAGTCACTTCTCTATGGAGTGCTTTCCTCCCTTCCACCCTGCCCCTCTCCTGCAGAGCCTGTGGGTGTCTGAGGAGTGAGCAGCAGACACAAAGCTCTCCCAGGAAGGCCTCAGCTTCAGCCTTAGCATCAACTATTGCTCTGCCAGCCTTTATCTCCTCAGATAGTTCAGAAGTTGTTTTATGAGGTGTGATGAAGTACCATGGCAGCTAACATTTACAGTGGTATCCCTCATGTCACAGGAGCTTTAAACACCGTTTGGACTCCCCAACAGCATTTCTTTGCCATGTATATAATGCTAAATTCTTGTATGCTGTACAAAAATATTGCTTGATGGATTAGATTATGGCCATGGGTGATCTGTGGGCAGCCAGCACATCGGCAAATGGTCTGCTCCTATTCCTTGTCTGTATTTGAGAGAAGGCAGATACTACAGTAGAAAGATGGGAGAAAAGAGGTTCCTGCAGGAGTAAGCAGGGGAAGGCAGTGCAGTGGGATCCTCCCTGCCTGGACAGATGGAGCAGAGCAGAGGAGCTGCAGGCATTGCCACAGGTTACCTGCACTCCAAGTGACTCTGGACATACGGGCGAAAGATGTGCACTCAGTGTCCATGATAAATGTTGCGCAACAAGGGAATAGTCCAAGCACTAGATGGCACACCAGGATCATCACACCAGGCCAGCACCCTCTTGGAAGGAGAGGAGAGTCCAAGATAGCCCAAAGCCTGAATTGACAAGCAATGATCCAGGGCTTAGAAAGAGCCATTGTGTGCAGACATGTAGAGAAAAACCATCCAACTACTGGATGGAGAAATAAAATGTGAAAGTGCAGAACAAAATTTGTTCATTCAATCAAATTCTGAATGTGCTCCTTTGCTGATTCTAAGTTATAGTGGGTAAGGCAGGGGAGACCCACTCATGAAGAGGCAATGCACAGCAGGCAGCAGAGGTGGATGCTGCTCCAGAGACCATCTCTTCTGAGTGTTATGCCTGCTTTTGTGTATGGAAAGAGCATTTGAGTTTTCCTTCCAGCAAAAAATAGGCCAAGTAAAGTGCAAAGAGAAGTTTCTTTCAGCAGATAAAACTTCCCTGCTTCCCAGATGGAGACGAAGTGAGGTTTAGTGGCAGCAGGCTAATATTACCTGCTACAAAAGTTCAAAGGTGGTTATCTGTGGGGAAGAAGAGTGATAGAAGAGTGATAGCATCATTCTTGGAGCATTTTTTCTTTTGGCTGGCGCAAACACAAGCTACAACCAGTTAAGGTATTTATGAGGAGGAGCTAGGGAGAGACCCATGTTTTGGCAGAGGACCAGCACCCATTGTGTATTGTTCTGCTACTGTAGATCAGTAGAAGCAGTACACTCTTGAAAGCATCAAGGACTGTATCATGGCCAGCTGCACTAACTCTTCTGGACACTCTCAGGGTCTGCAGGACTTGCCATCAGGCAGACAGTGCACCTCAGGCTTCCCAAGTGCAGTGCAGACACAGGCTTGCCAGCCAGTTACCCCGAGCAATCGTGTGGCTGAGAATTTAGTGCAGACTGAAGAGAAAACCCAGATACATCTCTAAGAACATAGAAATGCAGAAGAGTGTAGTTCATCAGCTCAGATACTAATGAAAACATGAGCAAGCAAACAGCTTTCTTCCAAACAGCCTAGTGCCAAAACCCTCCATTCAGACACTCAGGCCAATGCCAAGAGCACATAACTCTGCCTAGCTGAGCATCTGAATGACAGCACATCTGCCTTTGCAAGTTAAAAGTCAACAGGAAAATTAAATAATACAAAGTGATCACTGTTGTGTGAAGTGGAGGTTCATGCACTGGCACAAACCTCTTGCTTCCAGTAGCACAGCACCCGAATCCTGACCTTGCTGCTGTACTAAAATACAGTAGCTAGTACTGGGCAGAGTCTTGCTCAGAACATTATGCTCAGCTTCTCACAGGCATCCAGCAGCTTCAAGCAGACATTCAGACCTCTCCCAAATCACCGTAATGTGTGGTTGTTGGTGTGCCCTGTGATATATGAGCTGTGCATTATCCAGCGGGATGCAGCCATGATCCAGCAACTGGAAAGGAGAACTCTGGGAGAGAGGAAGTGCACAGATAAACCACTTACACAGAGCATACAAGGGAGAACATGAAAAAAATAAGGGATTGTAAGTACACAGAGCGTATTGCATTATAGCAATAAGATGTGGTTTTCTGACCAAACACATTTGTCTAACTGGGAATGAGTACAAAGGGCTTAGTTTGTTCTTACACAAATAAATTCAGGTACAGAGGTCTGGTTGCACTTGTAGGAGTGCTGTGCAATAAAGTTATTTCATGGAATCCATGTGGGTTTGAAGACTGGTGACCAAATGCTGTGGTCACCATGAAATTCAGACAAAAAAAACCTTCCATTAACACAATAGGAGCTTTATGAAACCAAATTAAATCACTGCAACCTACAAAAATAAACAAACAAAAACCAAACAAAAAATCACTGCGGTATTTCACTAAATATCCTTCTTGTTTTTCAGTCACACACCCTTGTATCATTAGGATCAAATGAAGTTAAGGATTTATTTTTCTGCAGGCTTGTGCAGTGTTTTCTTCACTGTATTCAACTACTTTGTTGAATTCTTCATTATTATTCTTGGATCTCTTCCTCAGTTTTTGTTATCTGTAAAATGGGATAGGGAGATATATTCTGATCTCAGCATGCATTCCACAGTACGAAATGCTGTATAGTTGTGTTGTTATTAACGTCAGTGCTCATGAATACTCATGTGCCTCTTACGTTGCTCTTCCAGTATGTGATGTAGTGTGACGCTCCTACACTTTATTGTGCTTTAAATGACAACCAAGTAGGTAGCCCATCAGGCAGGCGTTTTCACTGGAAATACGGTTAGTGTGGTTGACAATACCATGTAAACAGTAAGTTTTTGTGGCTGCTTTTCTGAGGGGCTAAGCATTGAATCAGCCTGGTGGGAACAACTAATTTTTGAGTTTCTTTTTTTTTCCCTCCCTGGTTGTTTCTTAGTGAAATCTAAGTAATGGTGGTGGTGCTAAAGGCACAAGTATTTGTATAATCAGAAGAAAAGGAAAATATTTAGAAAGGCTATTTCTGTTATTCTTCCAAAAAGTATCTTACACAGTAATATTTAGATGAGCCAAATAACGAAAGCAGGCAGTGTGATTGGTCAGATTGCAGTGGATTACAAGGTGATGTACACTGTCACATAATTGTGATGCTAGGAAGTTACTCTCCATTTTTAGCATTGCCATTTAGGCCTGGTCATTGGGAAGAGCAGTTTGGTGTTGGGTCTGTGTGCCTGATGTAAGCACACACGAACAGGCACCCCAGTACAAGTCTGGATGCTTTTTCATGTGTGTTTCCAAGTGCTTTGTCAGTGTCAGTACATTTCAGAGGTTTGGCCTCCCCTTTTCCTGCATGCACACACACACAAGTAAAACGTTTTATTTTTCCTTCTAGCCTGAAAAATGGAAAAACTCTCATGGCAGACCTGTCACCTGTCACACCACCAGCTTTCCTGGTTGCTTTTCAAAACTCTGTTTTCGTGAGTGGCAAACTTCCCCACTGAACAGAGGAAATGCAAATAAATCCAGGCTAGTACACTTACAGTAGCAGGTGACAGGAGGGAGATGCTTTGCTTTCAGATACAGTGATGTTAAATTTGTTTTATTTAGATGGGAACTGCCCTTAATGCCATTTTATATCTGCTCAAGCCAGTACTCAGATTTCATGTGTCTTGGCCTTTGCTAACAGCGCTGACATACCAGTTAGCTTCCAGTTAGAGCAAAGTAAGCAATGTTGGGGTTTATTTTCCCTTTCTCTCTTCTCCCTCCTCCAGTTCTCCCATATCCCCTGACAACAGAAATGGTTTCACTTCTGTAAGGAAGCCCATAATGTAGCAAGAAGAAAAATCTATAACAACAGAGCATATGTATCTGCCTGCACATGTTTATGTGTAAATTCTCCAGGGAGAAAGCATTCACGGGTCTCACTCCTGAATTACTCTCATTATAATAACCCATTTGGTGTCAAAGTATGACAGATTATAAGCGCTTAAGGCTAGTCCCAGCTCAAGACAGATTTAAATAAAGTACTTCTGGTTATTGTGCAGGTCAGTGTGTTTAAATAACAACCCCCCAAATCATACTTTGACATTTAAAAGAGAGAGGAAATATTGTCATGCTACAGACCTGGCACAGATAAGCACAGGGCAATTTGGTCAGTACACTGTGATTTGTGAGTGCAGCCTAACACAGTCATTTTCACAGTTTGTAATCAAGTAGCCACCTTAGCAGTGTGTCAGCATTAAAAAAAAATGTTCCTTTTAAAATGTTTACACAAATTACTCCCCTGAGGTGCTGCAGTGCACTCGCTGCAAAACTGATGCAGGTTAAAGATCTGGAGCAGAAATGGCAAACTTCCATGAGCTTGGAAGCTCATGGCTTTTTTTCTCTCCAGCCAATTGCTCAGGTGGCCAGGCCACAGTAACAGGATAATTTTTCAGCTTCAGTGCCTAGGGTAGCTGGGAGAAGTCCCTGCATTACATGAGTGCTGTGGCAAGTGTCAGGAAGCATAATGCAGACGTGCCTAAATAATAATTGGTGCAAGCTTGCGGTCACCAAGATGAGTGAGGTGTGACTTGGTGGCAGCTCTTCCCTGCCTGAGCTGAATGACCCATCCTGGCTCCCATCATTGCAGCACTGCTCTTTCAGCATCACCCTGCTGTGCCATGCTGCTGGACTGGAGCTCACACAGCTCCTGGCCGGGGTGGCCTCCGTGGAGCCTGTTGCTGCCTCACAGCACCCTGCTTTTGAGGCTTCCCTGTGATCTTCTCCCTTCCTTCAGCAGACCTGGCTGAAAAGCTCCATGTTCCCACTGGAAGGACCTTCCCTGTGTTCACCCAGAAGGTAGCGGCTCTCTTTGTGTTCCTCCCTGCTCCTCCTGCACCTAAAAGCTTTTGGCATTTTGTGAGAATGCTCCCAGCACTTGTTGTTCATTCTTAAGTTCCATCTACTCTCCCCTCCATTTCCATCTTTTCTGCCCCAAACTGTCCTCACCTCCAGCCTTTCTAGACTCTCCACCTCTGAACTCTTTGATCCCTATGTGTTTCTGTGCTCAACTTGCCTCTGTGCTCAGGTTGCCACAGGTTTCATTGCAGAAGCTGGATCATTTTTTGTGACTATATGAATGGCTTTGCTCCAGTGTTACAGATTTAGATCAAAACACGAGCACAGAGTGTCAGATGCATGCCACAAAATCCACAGAAAGTTATAGACTGTGATAACTCTGCACGCAGTAGAAACGTGAGCTTTGACATGTTTCCATAGGAAAAGCTGTGTTTTCATTCCTTGTCCTGCTGAGAAGCATAATCCACTTATATCATTGTCCATAGCTAAAAAGCAGACCTACATCTGAATTTAATTTTGTAGTTAGCTCAAATTTGTTCAAATCTGAGGAAAATGACAGTAAAAACCTTCATCAGATGGCAATGCTGAGGAGGTACTAAATCATATAACAGCAAGTGTTAAACACAAGGGCTGCAGAGTGTAGCAGCTGGAGACAACACACTAACCTGCTGGTCATTTCAGGTCCAGATAAAGGGAAACATCTCAGTGTAAGAGATGCTGCTTGGCAGCTGAGATCACCCGTATTGCCTGTCTTCTTTCTTACAATTTCTTTGTTCTGCTTTTTAACAATGACCAGATCTCACATGTCATCTCCTCTCTTTAAATACATGGACTTCTGCATTAGCTCAGAAGACACAATTAGATCTGATGCTACTTGTTTTGCAGAGAAAAGAGATTAAGTGCAGATTAAGCTTTGGGAAGATTGCAAATGAAGGAAAACAAAAGAGCAGAACGGGTCCTTCTTAAAGGGAATGTTCTGAATTTGTCCAGTTGTATTTTGGATCCAGTAGTACACCAGACTATCAACAGCACAATGAAGCTGACTGTTCAGGATCATAGAGTCATTCAGGAAGGAAGAAACCTCAAGAGGTCTCTGGCCCAATGTCCTTCTCAACAAGCTCAGCTGAGAGCTTAGGTCTTTATCCAGTTGGGTCTTGAAAACCTGCAAGGACAGAGATTGCACAACTCCTCTGGTGCCTGACTGGTTTCGCTGGGTAAAGGGCTTCCTTACATCAGTCTGAACTGGTCAGGTTTTAACTCTTGCCCACTGTGTCTCATCCTCCCACCATGACCCACTGTGAAGACCCTAGTTTCATCCTCTTGCTGACCTTCTTGTTGGTACTGAGAACTGCTGTTAGGTACCTCCTGAAAGCTGACTCTGCCCCAGGCTGAACTAGCCCCTTGTCCTTCAGCCCCTTCAGGGTGATTGCTCAAACCCTGACCATCTAAGGGGTCCTCTGCTAAGCCCACTCCAGTATATTGTCATCATCTTTCCTTTACAGATCCTTGAGGGATCCAAAGTGGACATGATACTCTAGATAGAGCCTAATGAGTGCAGAATAAGGAGGAGATGATCAGTTCCCTCTGTCTCCTGCCTCTGCTCCTGTTCCCACAGCCCAGGATGTTGTTGGCCCTCTTTGCTGCCAGGGCACTCTGCTGGCTCCATGTCTGCCAAGATGCCCAGAGGCTTTTCAGCCTAGTCAGGCCCATGTTGGCACTGCTGCAGTGGGCTTGTCCTTCCCAGGTGCAGGACCTTGCACTTGTCCCTGTTGACTTTCAGAAGGTTCCTGTCAGCACATTCCTCCAGCCTGTCTAGGTTCTCCTGGGTGGCAGCCCTTTCCTCAACAGGCTCTGGCATTATGCAAGTGCTGTGAGTTACTAAATTGTCAGCCTAGTAAATAAACCACGGAAAGCAAGCAGATTCCCCCTCCTCTTCCCATTTTTAATGTCTTCTGTTCGCTGTATACTTGGACATCTACTTGTAGCAGTAGAGCAGAAAAAAAGAATGTGTAGGCTTAAGTACAGTGTTTAAATTGATAGCATAATCCCAAATTTGTACTGGCCCAGCTGAGTTTTCTTCTAAATGGGGAAAAATATGTGATCTGGCATCACAGTATTGGAGGAGTTAGAGCTGGAAAATACCTGGCAGGTTATCTAGTTCATATGTAATGCAGGATTTCTCCAACCGGTACATTTTCTAATGTGTTGTCTGTGTGCAGAAGTGTCAGGTACTGGGTTTTCCTTCATTGCCTTGGACGGTAACTGCATCTCATCTCAAAGACATTTTTTCCCTATATTCAACACAAGTGTTTCTTTTCTTAATTTCTTCCTATTATTCCTAATTATCGCTTGTGTCATCCCAGCCATTGGTGTTTATGTGGTAAATACTGTAAAACTGAATACTTAACTGGGTTTGTTCTCCTATAGGATTCATAGTGGTCAGTTGAATATTTGCCATTAGATATCACTACAGCAGACTTTAAAAGACTTGGGTTTTATTTATTCCTCCCAGAAAAATGGAGGAGGCAATTGGGAGGTGTAGGAGTCTGGTAGTATGCTTTGAGATAACTGCTTCTTAAATAGTATGTTGGATATGCCTTTACTAAAAGCAGCACAGAAGGAAACATAAGATTTTTGACTTAACTCCAACAACCAACAGATGATGCTGTGACCTTAAGCATATATAAATATGTTTAGCAGCTGCTGTGTAACATATTTATACGTGTTTAGTGACCTGGAGGTTAATCAAAGAGATCGG